>JBBMOL010000803.1:0-67734 GCA_037954665.1 Laguncularia racemosa
GGAAATTCTTGTCTCCTTACACGGCCGTGCCTTTTAGCCGTGTGTCTGGCCGTGTATGATTCTGTGTAATCTTGAGATTCTTACACGGCCGTGCCTTGAAAGTACACGCCCTCTTCATCCCGTGTCCGGTGTGACTTGTACAAGAGCAAGGGTCTTCCCGTGGTTGTTCCAATCCTTTACAACTCCATGATTGCTCCAATCCTTTCCGGCTTCATGGACATCCTTTATCAACCCGTTAAGTGCTTCCTTAAGTCGTTTCGCTCGACTTCTTGTGATCGGTCTAGGCGGCACTTCAAGAGGATCCACATTTCTTCTTCCGGCTTGGCTCTCATCATGGATCTCATCATTCCCCACCTCTTGAAAAGGATTTGTCCTCAAATCATCGCCTACATCAAAAGGACTCAGATCAGTAACATTAAAGGTTGCACTTACTTGATACTCACCAGGCAAATCTATCTTGTATGCATTAACATTGATGCGCTCAAGAATTTGAAATGGTCCATCGCCTCTAGGAAGTAGTTTAGATCGACGCTGTACGGGAAACCGCTCTTTACGCATGTGAACCCAAACCCAATCTCCAGGTTCAAAAATAGCTTGTCGACGACCTTTGTTGGCTTGTTTCACATACTGTTCTGTTCGTCGCTCAATGTTCAGCCTTGCCTTCTCATGGATCTGTTTAACAAATTCGGCTTTTCTTGCCATCTAGATTACATACTCAGAAATAGGAAAAGGTGATAAATCCAAAGGAGTTAGTGGATTAAAACCATACACAATCTCAAAAGGAGTAAATTTAGTAATAGAATGCACTGTACGGTTATAGGCAAATTCAACATGCGGCAAACAATCCTCCCAGCTTTTAATATTCTTTTTAATTACAGCCCTCAACAAAGTAGATAATGTTCGATTCACTACCTTAGTTTGACTATCAGTCTATGGATGACATGTAGTAGAAAACAATAACTTAGTTCCTAACTTAGCCACAAGGTCATCCAAAAGTAGCTCAAGAACATAGCATCCCTATCTGATATGATGGTTCTAGGCATACCATGCAATCTCACAACTTCCTTAAAGAATAAATTAACAATATTACAAGCATCATCCATTTTGTGACAAGGAATGAAATGTGCCATCCACAACTACAAAAATAGAATCTCGCCCATGTCTAGACCTGGGTATCCTAACACAAAATCCATGGAAATATCTACCCAAGGCTCATGAGGAATAGGAAGTGGGGTGTAAAGCCCTTGAGGTTGGACTCTAGATTTCGCTTGCTTACATGTGACACATCGCTCACAAATCCTCTCAACATCTCGTTTCATGTGAGGCCAATAGAAGTGTTCCTGCAATACCCCTAAGGTTTTAGCTACTCCAAAGTGTCCCATTAAACCTCCTCCATGAGACTCCCTCACTAGTAATTCTCTCAAAGAAAAAAGTGGAATACATAGTTTACTCTTCCTAAACAAGAATCCTTCATGTTTATAAAATTTTACACGCCCACTCTTCTCACATTGCACATACTCCTCACAAAAATCTCGTTCAGCAGCATATAACTCCTTAATGTGCTCAAAACCAAGCAGTCTAGAACTAAGAGTAGAGATAAGAGTATGCCTTCGAGAATGTCATACAATCAATATTTTGTTTTGAATGCAGTTTTCCATTCATCACCTTCTTTCATTCTAATTTGGTGATATCCACTTTTCAGATCAATTTTGGAAAAGACATTAGACCCATGTAACTCATCTAACATGTCATCTAAGCGAGGAATGGGACGACGATGCTTTACCGTGATGTTGTTGATGGCGCGGCAGTCAACACGCATTCTCCATGTCCTATCCTTCTTAGGCACCAAAATCACAGGCACTGCACATAGACTCATGCTCTCTCTCACGTACCCCTTCTCCATTAATTCATCAACTTGCCTTTGGAGTTCCTTTGTCTCCTCCGGATTGTTCCTATAAGCTGGCTTGTTTGGAATCGATGCTCCGGGTACAAGGTCAATTTGGTTCTCAATACCACGAATAGGTGGTAATCCCTTTAGAATCTCCTCAGGGAAGACATCTTCAAAGTCCTGCACAAGAGATACAACCACACTAGGCAAAGAGTTAGATAAGTCGTTAGTAGTCAACATGTTTCCTTAAAAACCAGCAACAACATAGGTTGCTTTATCACTAACGCTCTCCTCACTACACTCGCTCTTGCCACATAACTCTCCTTTTGCAAGGCTGCCCTCTCCTTTTCACTCACCACCAAAGTTGAATCCCCTTCAACTTGGTCTCTCACACTCTTTCCAGCCTTCCTCTCTTTTTCCTTTTGATATTGGCTCTTATATTCCTTTTCTTTCTCATTATCTTTTGCTCTCTCACTCTCCCTCTGCTTTTCACTCACCTTATGTTTTGCAAAAGACTGTTGTAGCTGCAACTGATCCTCATACACCTGTTTAGGTGTTAACGGTTTAAGATTAAAGCTTTTCCCTTGGTGAACAAGCGTATACTTGTTAGAAAAGCCATCATGAACAACCTTCCTATCAAATTGCCATGGCCTCCCCAACAACACATGACATGCTTGCATTGGCACTACATCACATAACACCTCATCCTCATACCTACTAATGCGAAACCCAATCAAGGCTTGCTTACTCACCTTAGTCTCACCACTATCATTCAACCACTGCAATTTATATGGACTAGGGTGTCTAACAGTTTTGAGCCCCAGCCTCTCAATAATAAAATTGCTCACTACATTGGTGCAACTTCCTCCATCAATGATCAAGCTACAAATATGATCTCCTAGATAACATCGAGTATGAAATATATTCTCCCTTTGCACCTCCTCTCCTTCTTTCACCTGCACATTCAAAGCTCGCTTCACCACTGCCACTAGCCTTCCCATTGCAAGCTCCTCATCATCACTAGCATCCTCTAATGGAGGCATATCATCTTCTTCACTATCCCCCTCAGTCTCATACTCACCATCATCACACAAAATCATCACACGCCTATTTGGACATTGACTAGCAATATGGCCTCTACCTTAACATTTAAAACATCTAATGTCACGATTTCTAGAAGTAGAAGAATCAGGGTTACCTTGGTTACTAGGAGTAGAACTCGCTTGCCTCAGCTCTCCTTTTGGTTTGGTGGGTAAAGGCTTTTCTTCCTTCTTCCATTGGTTAGTCTTCTAAGTGGATGAACCATTACCCAGTTGAAACTATGCATTACTACTACCTTTCCGCCTATGTTGGTTCTTAACCTTTATGCCATATGGACCATATCCTCCAATTCTACATAATGCTGCAATTCAACAACATTTTGGATTTCTCTATTCAACCCCGCAAGAAATCTAGCCATGGTGGCCTCTCTATCCTCCTCTACATTCGCCCTAATCATAGTGACTTCCATCTCCTTGAAATACTCATCCACACTTCGGCTTTCCTGCCTAAGAGTTTGCAACTTGTTGTGCAATTCGTGATAGTAATACACAGGCACAAACCGCTTCTTCATCACCCTTTTCATCTCTTCCCACGACTCAATAGGTGGCTCGCCACTCCTCCTTCTATTCAACATTAATTGATTCCACCACACTATAGCATAATCCAAAAATTCAATGGCAGCAAGTTTTAATTTCTTTCTCCCACTATAGTTATGGCAATCAAACACCATCTCCACCTTTTTCTCCCACTCTAAGTACACCTCAGGATCATTCTTCCCTTGGGAAGGAGGAATCTTCATCTTTATGCTACTCAATTGATCATCATCTCTATTCCTATCTCCTCCATCTTCCCAATCCCTAGTTCCTCTATTCCGACCACTATAACCTCTATAACTTCCGATAGAAGGCTCATCAAAGTCATCATCCGACATTTCATCTCTACCCCTATGTACTCTCCTAGAACGGCTCTCCCTCTTACGCCCTTGGAATACGTTTGTGGATTGCTCTAGTCTTTGGTCTACCGTTTCATGAATTTGTTCCATTCCCTCCTGAAACATTCTCTTCATTTCACCCCTCAACGCCTCAATCACTAACCTAGCATCAAACCTTCCCCTCTTACCTTCAGGAGAATGTTGCCTCGACATAGTTCCTCCAAATAAGATTAGTACTAACACAAATATATATATATGATTAAACCTCACGATACACTCCCTTACGTGTTTCGCTCAAATGATGATATCACACAGTCACTCGTGTATTCTAACAAACAATGATGATATCAACTCGCCAATTCTTCTTCTCGATTCTCTTGGAACTAACCCGAACTACACTAATTCCTTTCCGTAGTATTCAAAACAACTCTAGGGTTCATAAATTTTTCCTCTTTTTTTTTCTATCCGAACTTTTTTTTTTGTCATGATTCTTCCTTTTTTTTTATTTTGTAACAAATGGACTAGTAGATACTACACTATCAATAGACAATTAATACTACGAAAATGAATGCTAACAATGGATATGAACGATTGGAGTTAGGGCTTTTGATGTTACCTTCCTCAAACTGAACTGATGTTTTGACGAACCTAAGCTTTGATACCAAACTAATGCGCGCTTGGTATGCTCTGATACCAAACTGATGCGAGATCGATTAGATCGGATTCCTAACTGATACGAACCACGCCAACCTATGACGAAACCCAATACCAATACGCTCGGAACTCGTTACCTAAGATGCCAAACACCTAAAGTGGAAACCGCGACCCGTTGTCTATAAGCGAGACAAGAACCTTGGTATAATGTGAAGACGCCACAATCGGGATGAAAGACCGATTGATAAGTCGGGATGAACGCCACGGAAATTAATCCGATAAGTTCTAGTTAGTTCTTGAAGAACCAAGAGAGGAGCCTCTCAAAAGTGTTTGTAATGTTCTAAGATGTATCCTATCTCTATTCTAAACCCTAGGAGCTTTTATACTAGGGTTACAATTCGTAAAAATACAAGTAAAAAACGACGTCACGTCAATAAGTGCGTAAAAATAACAAACAAGACATGTTAGCCGGTGTGGGATAGACGGCCGTGTACTTTGGCCGTGTATGATTCTGTGGAAATTCTTGTCTCCGTACACGACCGTTCCTTTTAGCCGTGTGACTGGCCGTGTATGATTCTGTGCAATCTTGAGATTCCTACACGGTCGTGCCTTGAAAGTACACGCCCTCTTCATCCCGTGTTCGGTGTGACTTGTACAAGAGCAAGGGTCTTCTCATGGTTGTTTCAATCCTTTCCAACTTCATGATTGCTCCAATCCTTTCCGGCTTCATGGACATCCTTTATCAACCCGTTAAGTGCTTCCTTAAGTCGTTTCGCTCGACTTCTTGTGATCGGTCCAGGCGGCACTTCAAGAAGATCCATATTTCTTCTTCCGGCTTGGCTCTCATTATGGATCTCATCATAATCTTACCATGTTATCAATGCCCTCACTAAGGAATAGAATTCCTTATCATATATTGAGTAGTTTAGAGTTGCACCACTTAATGTTTCACTAAAATTCGCCATAGGCCTTTTATCCTGCATCAACACAATACCAATCCCTATCTTTGAGGCATCATACTCTAATTCAAAAACCCTATCAAAATCAAGTAAAACCAATAATGGAGCACTAGTAAGTTTTACCTTTATCTCTTCAAAACTCTTTTAGGCCTTCTCACCTCAAGTAAAAGGAACATTTTTCCTAGTTAGTTTAGTTAAAGGACTGACAATACTATTGAAGTTATGGACAATGCATCTATAAAATGAAGCTAGTCCATGAAAACTTCTTACCTCAGCAATTGATTTTGGTGTTGACCATTCTCTTATAGCCCTCACTTTCTCCTCATCAACCTTTACACTAGAACTAGATATAATAAATCTTGAAAATGTTACCTTAGTTTGGTAGGAAGAACACTTCTGGAGATTAGCATACAACTATAGTGCCCTCAATACTGAAAATACAGCCTGTAGATGCTCTACATGATTTTCTAGGTTTTCGTTGTATATCAAATTGTCATCAAAATAAACAACAACAAATTTACCAGAAACTCCTTCATTACATAATTCATTATCTCATAAAAGTACTAGGATCATTAGTCAAACCAAATAGCATGACCATCTATTCATATAATCCATGGCTTGTTTTAAAAGTGGTCTTCCACTCGTCTCCTTCTCTCATTTGAATTTGGTGATATTTGCTTTTAAGGTTTAGCTTAGAGAATACATGTGCACCATATAGCTCATATAACATCTCAACAAGTCTAGGAATATGATACTTTTATTTGATGGTGATTTTTTTTATAGCTCGACTATCAATGCACATCCTCTAAGTGCCATCCATCTTAGGGATAAAAAGGGCTGGAATAGCACAAGGACTGATACTCTCCTTAATAAAACCCCATTCTACCAGCTCATCCACCTAACGTTTCAATTCTTTAGCATCCTAAGCATTCATGCGGTACGCAAGTCGGTTTAGTAAAACTGATCCAAGCTAGAAGTCAATGGCATGCTCAATACCTCTTAGAGGTGGCAATCCCTCTAGCAATTCATCTGTAAAAAGATCACTATAGTCATCTAGTACCTGAGATAATACAACGGGGTAGATGCTCATGCCCATCCATCTCTAGGGCATACCTCTTCTATAATAAATATATTGGTCTCTCATCTACTATAGCCTCCTCTAACTCATATTTTCCCACCAATAAGTGATAGGAACAAAAATCTGACAAGACCTATCATTAGGGCAAGAACTAAAGGATTTCGAATATTGGCGATGAGGGCCTATTTTGAGCAAATCGACCTTGGAATTATTCATTTACTAACATATTTTATCTTATTCATGTATTATATATTCTAACATACACACTTATCATATCTTATAGGGTGATGGACAAACTCACTCAGACTCAGTTTATAGGTTATCCATGGACTAACTTGAATCGGCGATGAGTTGGGCCGACGAATCCGATGGAAGAGCTTGCATGATGAAGACTATTTTCTTTTATTTTGTAATCGTTTTATGGACTATTTTATGCTGTATTTTCTTTTGGGACACTTATTTTGATTGTAATTTTCATTTAGGACTGGCCACCCTAAAAGTGGCATAATTGCAATTTTTGTGCATTTTCTAACCCTAAGGGTAGCAAGTATAAATACTTGCTTATAGTGGGGTTTGAGGAGGCCAAATTTTTCAAAATTGAGATACACTTTGCATGAGGATTAGGGTTCTCCTAATTGTCATTAGACTCTTATCAATTTCAATCCCAAGAGTTGAAATTGTGGCAAGTGCAACACTTTGAAATTGTAAGTAATATCAATTTCATTTTGTTGTGATTTCTTTTCTTCTCTAGTGTGTAATATCTACGGGCGAATTGTGATAGTTCTTGATTAGATTTTTTATTGCATTTGTGATCAATTATCTTGTTATAAGGTTGATTGTTTTAGTACTTGATATCATCATCTTCTTTTGTGACATGAATTGGGAATTGTAGGAAGAAGTTGAAATCACGGTTTTGATCTATTCTTCTTGATTTGATTCATGTGGATTTCACTTATAATTGTTTTTATTTGGTGAAGATTACATATATGTAGGCTACCGGCCTTTGTTGCCGGCCTATGTATTTAGGTCGCCGGCCTTGAATGGCCTCGCACAACTTTTTCTAGGCATGATATAAATGGTGTCTTTAGGTATTTCGAAAAAACAGATGTTATTTTGTTGAAAAGATAAACACTTTAAGTGTGTGTGAATCCTTGATGTGCCTAAATTCAAGATTAAGCACATGCAAAACCAATTTGAAAGACAATTAAACAATGTCAATCAAACTAGTCTCAATCATATGAACAATGGCGTCAAATCCTCAAAGTTTATGACTGATTCTTCAACTAAGATGTGAATAAATAATGAATCCAAATATGATGAAGCTCTGATACCAGAAAGATGATGTGCCTAATTCCACTAAGAAGCACAATCAAAAGACTTAAGAAAAACAATCTCAAGTCAAGGCAAAAACCGGATCCACAAGGCTAAATTACGTGAACCTTAATGAAGATATGATGAAATCCAAATGTCCAATGATATAGTAATAGTACCACAATGATAATATCTTCTAACAAAACTTTAATCTCATATAATCCATGCAAATAATCCACATATTCAAAAGAAAACCATAATTATAAGAGTTCCTTTCCAATAGAGAAGAACACGTTTTCAAGTGTAATCTTCAATGATGATCCGAATCCAATTGCTAAGTACTTTAAATAAACACAAGAATTTTTGAATAATAATATGTATTTCTGACCAAGAACTATCTCAATTCAACCCTAGATATGACACACTAGAGAAGAAAAGAAATCACAACAAAATGAAATTGATATAACTCACAATTTCAAGATGTTGCAATCGCCACAATTTCTACTCTTGGGATTGAAATTGATAAGAGTTTGGATGACAATTAGGAACCCTAATTCTCACGTGAAAGGTAGTGTTTGATATGCAAAAATAAGCTCCCTCAAACCCTATCTTAAGCAAGTATTTATACTTGCTACTCCTAGGGTTAAAAAGTGCTCAAAATTACAAGTTTGCCACTTTTAAGGTGGCTAACCCTAAATGAAAGTTACAAAGAAATAAAAGTGTCCCAAAATCAAAATACAACCAAAATAGTTCAATAAACATTTACAAGATACAAAATAACATAAGTCTTCATGATCCAATGCCTCAGAATACAGAACAATCGCAGCGGGTCTTTGATTCTTATCCTGAAAAATGTTCTGTGTCCAACTGAAGTTATAGGACATTTTGGCATCCCATGGAGAATTATAATTGTACCTGTAAAATTATTCTCAAATTTTATTAGAAATAAAGACAAAATGTAAAATATGAGCAATTTGGTTAATCACCTAAATTGGGTTCTGAAGAGGTTAACAGTGTTAGAAATTTTCCCATCATCTCCCCGGGCTTCTGAAAGATTTGCCCTTAAATCTAGAGGATCAGTTGTGGAACTGAACCCTAGTATCTCTGTTGCCCTGCTCTTTCGGCTAACCATGGTAGTGGATGGATTCCTGATCTGTTTCTAAAAACGCTGGACCTCAGATGGAGTCATCGGTAATAGAACTATGCGTGACTCGCCCATGCTGAACATGTAGGTATTTTCAAACCCATCATGTATCACCCGTTCACCCGTTGATCATACAACCAAGGCCGACCCAACAGTAAATGAAATGCATGCATAGGAACTATATCACAAAGGATCTCATCATGATAGTTCTGCCCGACACTCACAGGAACCTTTGCCCTAAGGGTAACATGCATACTACCTCTATTATCCAGCCAATGCAAATGATAAGGACTAGGATGTGGCATAGTAGACAGTTGTAATTTTTCTACCAATGCAGCAGATATAACATTCGTGCAACTACCACTATCGATGATGAGTACGCAAAGGTTACCTCTGATTCTACAAGAGGTATGAAATATGTTCTCCCTCTGAATATCACTGGTATCAGGAGATGTGGACAAAATCCCGCGTAACACATTAAGGGGTAGATATTTCCCTCCTGTATGCTCTTCAGGCGCGTTTGCATTCTGATCGTCATAATATTCCTACAGTGCTGTTGGTAGATCTGAAGGCTCAATCTGATCATGATCATCCTCAGTATCCTCTCTAATGTCTTCCATAATAGTCATCACCCTCTTATTTGGATACCGTGCAGCCATATGCCAAAATCCCATGCATTTAAAGCATTTTATCTAGCGCGCTTTCCCACTAGTAGATCCGGGAACATTTTGCCTTGTTTCTGGGGCCATGACCTCTTTACCCTTCCTAGTAGGTAAGTTTTCTCTTATAATGGTTGGGGTAGTAGTGTCCACTGCGTTGACTCCCTCACCTACCGCCTTTGTTCCCCCTGATCGACTGTCGGCTGAGATGGGTCTATTAACAGTACTAGGCCTACTGCTTGGAGCCCTAAAGAAGTTGGACCTCCTCTATCTCTTTACTTTTAAGGCCAACTAAATAGCCTCATCAAGTGTAGTATAGCGCTGCAGCTCAACAATACACGCTATCTCATATTTTAGACCTGAGACAAATCGTGCTATAGTTTGTTCTAGAGGCTCAACAAACCCACACCTAATCATAAGGGTCTCAAATTCCTGCACATAATCATCCACTGTTTTGCCCCCCTGCCTCAAGGTTTGCAGTCGCATAAACAGCTCCTGTTTGTAGTGCTCAGGAATGAGCCTTTTCCTTAGCAACCTCTTCATGTCCCTCCAGGTCTGAACCTTAGCCTCTCCATCCCGATGCCTATTGATGATCAGATTCTTCCACCAAAGTGCAGCATACCTTACAAATTCAACAGCAGCCAATCTGACCCTAGTACTGTCGTCGATCTCATAACATTCGAAGAGACCTTTGACCTTATCCTCCCAGTCTAAGTATTCATCTGCTGATCCCTTACCATCATAAGATGGCATCTGTAGTTTCACATACTCCAAACCCTGAAGTGGCCTGAAATCCCTATTCCGATTTAGGTTTACTCTAAAATTGTCATCCCTTTCTTCCCTGTTTGGAAGATGCTCCTCACCGATCCTTCTATTTAAATTCCCATCTCCCACTGCTCTGTTTCGACGAGGGTTTTGTGGAGCTACTCGAGGTGGTGCCGGTTAGTTTACTACTGGTGGTTATGGCAAAGTCATCCTATCAACTCTAGTTACCAATGTAGCAACTATAGTAGTAAGCTCCTGAAGTTGTTCCTCCAAAGTTCTCCTGCCTGCTACATTACGACCCTGACCTCCACCAACCTGGCTATTGGCTTCTTCACCCATTCCCCCATTCACACTGTCATTTGACATATTTGTAGATTCCCGTATGTTGTTCCTCAAAACAATTTGATTCAAGGGTACACACTTCCACTACTACGCTTCCCTAAACTCCACACAATAGCAACTACAAAAGACAAACAAACAAACCCACTTAATGTTACAATTATATTATTGCAACTCACGTGTAATACTCTTCTCCACAACACACCACAACTACACGGTGCAACAAATTTAATTTCCACAAGTCACTCCACGGCAACACACAAGCAACAACAACAATGATGATGTGTTACTTCCACGGCAACAACAAGATGGATATTAAGTACAAGTAGACTTTAACTTCAACGGCAAATAATGAAAACAAATGACTAATAAGTGACTTTCCACAAATGAATTCCAAATCCCACAATAGGCAGCAACTTTCAATTTGAAATTCAAACAACTTCACTTATTGCAAGCCTTCCTCAATTGGTAACAATGAATTCAAATTCAAATAGAAATCATTAACTCCCACAACTTAATTGCATATGTTTTGAATTCAAATAATTCCTTACTAATCAAAACCCAATGCAATTTGCAAATTGTACTCCACCAATTCAGAATTACACAATGGAAATAAAAAACAACAAACTACACTTCCTCCTCCATGCTACAACAAGCCACGGCAAGGATTTTGGTATGTTTTGCAAGTTCTAAAAATTGCTAAAGTAAACAACACTTTGTACTTCTGCTCTTCCACGTAAATTAGTGACCACAAAATGATGCAACAACCTTCCTAAACCAACTCCAACAATTAGCAAATTAAATTCCAAGCCAAGGTAATTTCGCAATCTCAAAACAACAACAACAAACAATTTGCGGTTTTCACTTGATCAACCCTAATTGATGATCAATTCCACGAAATCAAATACAACCAATCCCTTCTCTCAACAAGAGCTCTGATACCAAAAAATATGATGTGCCTAAATCCAAGATTAAGCACATGCAAAACCAATTTGAAAGACAATTAAACAATGTCAATCAAACTAGTCTCAATCATATGAACAATGGCATCAAATCTTCAAAGTTTATGACCGATTCTTCAAATAAGATGTGAATCAATAATGAATCCAAATATGATGAAGCTCTAATACCAAAAAGATGATGTGCCTAATTCCACTAAGAAGCACAATCAAAAGACTTAAGAAAAACAATCTCAAGTCAAGGCAAAAACCGGATCCACAAAGCTAAATCACGTGAACCCTAATGAAGATATGATGAAATCCAAATTTCCAATGATATAGTAATAATACCACAATGATAATATCTTCTAACAACACTCTAATCTCATATAATCCACGCAAATAATCCACATATTCAAAAGAAAACCTTAATTATAAGAATTCCTTTCCAATAGAGAAGAACACGTTTTCAAGTGTAATCTTCAATGATGATCCGAATCCAATTGCTAAGTACTTCAAATAAACACAAGAATTTTTTAATAATAATATGTATTTCTGACCAAGGACTATCTCAATTCAACCCTAGATATGACACACTAGAGAAGAAAAGAAATCACAATAAAATGAAATTGATATAACTCACAATTTCAAGATGTTGCACCCTAATTCTCACGTGAAAGGTAGTGTTTGATCTGCAAAAATAAGCTCCCTCAAACCCTCTCTTAAGCAAGTATTTATACTTGCTACTACTAGGGTTAAAAAGTGCTTAAAATTACAAGTTTGCCACTTTTAAGGTTGCTGACCCTAAATGAAAGTTACAAAGAAATAAAAGTGTCCCAAAACCAAAATACAACCAAAATAGTTCAATAAACATTTACAAGATACAAAATAACATAAGTCTTCATGATCCAATGCCTTAGAATAGAGAACAATCGCAGCGGGTCTTTGATTGTTATCCTGAAAAATGTTCTGTGTCTAACTGAAGTTGTAGGACATTTTGGCATCCCATGGAGAATTATAATTGTACCTGTAAGATTATTCACAAATTTTATTAGAAATAAAGACATAAGGTAAAATATGAGCAATTTGGTTAATCATCCAAATTGGGTTCTGAAGAGGTTGACAGTGTCAGAAATTTTCCCATCAATCCTCTTAGAGAGTTCTTGAATATTGAGAATTTGTTTTCCCTATATTCTACTTGTTCTTATTAGATTCTTAGTCCCTGTAGAATTTGTGGCGAACATCGTTATTGAATTCTTGGAATTCTTTAACCTTAGTGATTGATTTATAGAATGTGATCTCTATTGTTCAATGATTTGATTGTGAATTAGTTTAATTTTATCAATCTTGGCATCTATAGATTGGTAATTTTATCCATGATGTGCCTAAAACCAATATTAAGCACATACAAAAGACTTAAGAAAAACAATATCAAGTCAAGGCAAAACCGGATCCACAAAAGGGCAATTTCACGTGCACACCTTGTAGATTTTGATGGAAAGTGTTGTTCAAATGATTCAATTGTAATCTCTAATGATAATATTAACCAAATAACCACAAGATAACATGAAGTTCACGTAAAATCAGATCAAAAGGAAGAAATAAAGATAAACACAAAATCGTGATCTCAAATCTTTCCAATAATGCCAATTCACGCTAATCACTAAGAAGCATTCAATCTCAATGAACAATCAACCTTTACAAGATGATTATCCACGAAATACAATCACTAAAAAGTCCCAGAAAGATTCAAATCAACCCTAGATATGACTCACTAGAGAAGAAATGAACAACAACAAAGATGAATCGATATTACTTACGATTTCTCTTTGTTGCACTCGCCACAATTCCAACTTCTTGGGATTGAAATTGATAAGAGAATTTTGGAATTAGGAAACCCTAAGCCCTCTCACGAAATGTGAAGTGTTTGTTCTGCAAAATTAGCCTCCTCAAACCCTCTCTTAAGCAAGTATTTATACTTGCTACTCCTAGGGTTAAAAAGTGCTCAAAATTACAAGTTTGCCACTTTTAAGGTGGCTAACCCTAATTGAAAATTACAAGGAAATAAAAGTTTCCCAAATCCTAAATACAACCAAAATAGTTCATAAAAGAATAAATATATAAAAGAAATGGTCTTCAAGATGCTGGTCTTCTATAGGATCCATCGGCCCAACTCATCGCCGGTTCAGGTCAGTCCATGGATAACCCACAATCTGAGTCTGAGGGAGTTTGTCCATTACCTTATGAAATATGATAAGTGTGCCTGTTGGAAAATACAATACAAGAATATTAGAAAAGAGGTTAAGTTATAAATAATTCTGGGGTCGATCTGCTCAAAATGGGCCCTCATCGCCAAAATTCGAATTCCATTAGTTCTTGCCCTAATGATAGGTCTTGTCGGATTTTTATTCCTATCATCTCCTCGGGCCTCAAAAAGATTTGTCCTCAAATCTGGCAGGTCAAATGCAATAGAGACTTTGTTTTCTCCTAGTAATCCATTTGAAGAAGTATCTCTGCAGAATCCCAATATCTGAAATACTATAGGTGGTGATTGTTTCCTCTCCTCCATTTCTAGGATATATCTCATCTGCAACATAAACAAGGACTCATTATCTACTGATGTCTCCCCTGTCTCAACCCATTCCATTGATTTTGTTTCCTCTTTTTCTAACTCATCTATATGATGTTGATCCTCATGGTCTTTTAATGGTTGGCCCAACTGCTCATTACTCTCTGAAACCTCTGAAGGTGAACATAACTATCTCTGAATAGTTTGGCCCTCTAATGATAGACTCATCTGACTCTATTCCATCAACAATACCTTTTTCCCCTCAGAGACGTTATTTTGAATCAAAGCCTTCTTAGCCTCGGATGGTTGATCAATCTGCTGCTGGACATTATGGACTTCTGAAGGTGGCATAGGATTCAGAATAATTCGCTTGCCCTCCTTTTGGAACAAATATGTATTTTTGAAGCCATCATGTAAGACCCTCCTGTCATATAACCAAGGTCTACTAAGCAAAATATGAGATGCATACATGGGCAAGATATCACACTCAATTTCATCACAATACTTGTCCCCTATACTGAAGGGTACCCTAGCTCTTTGGGTAACATACAGACTTCCTTGATCATTAAGCCAATGTAGTTTATAAGGTTTAGGATATGGAATAGTTGAAAGCTTTAGCTTCGATACCAACGATGCTGCTACTACATTAGTACAACTACCACCATCTATTATAAGGACACACAAATTTCCTTGTATCCTACAAGAAGTGTGGAACAAATTTTCCCTTTGTTCTTCCTCCTTACTAGCATATGTACTTAATGAGCGTCGCAATACATTAGCATATTGAAGCATTTCACTAGACATTTTGGAATTCAACTCAATCAACACGTGAACAATATTCCCTACTTCTTTTAAGATCACGGTGCAACAAACTTTAATCTCCAAAAATTCACTCCATGGCAACACACAAGCAACAACAACAATTATGATGTGTTACTTCCACGGCAACAACAAGATGAATATTGATTACAAGTAGACTTCAACTTCCACGGTAAATAATGATAGCAAAGGACTAATAAGTGACTTTCCACAAATGAATTCCAAATTCCACAATAGGTAGCAACCTTCAATTTGAAATTCAAACAACTTTACTTATTGCAAGCCTTCCTCAATTGATAACAATGAATTCAAATTCAAATAGCAATCATTAACTCCCACAACTTAATTGCATATGTTTTGAATTCAAATAAATCCTTACTAATCAAACTCAATGTAATATGCAAATTGTACTCCACCAATTCAGAATTACACAATGGAAATCAAAAACAACAAACTAAACAACCTCCTCACGCCACAAGCTAGTCACGGCAAGAATTGGTAAGTTTTTTTCAAGTTCCAAAAGTTGTTGAATTAAACAAAACTTTATGCTTTTGCCCTTCCACGAAATTTAGTGATCATAAAATGATACAACAACCTTCCCAATCCAACTCCAACAAATAGAAAATTAAATCCCAAGCCAAAGTCATTTCGCAATCTCAAAACAACAACAACAACACAATTTGCGGTTTTCACTTGATCAACCCTAATTGATGATCAATTCCACGAAATCAAATCAAACCAATTCCCTTCTCTCAACATGTGCTCTGATACCAACAAGATGATGTGCCTAATTCCACTTAGAAGCACAATCAAAAGACTTAAGAAAAACAATCTCAAGTCAAGGCAAAACCGGATCCACAAAAGGGCAATTTCACGTGCACACCTTGTAGATTTTGATGGAAAGTGTTGTTCAAATGATTCAATTGTAATCTCTAATGATAATATTAGCCAAATAACCACAAGAGAACATGAAGTTCACGTAAAATCAGATCAAAAGGAAGCAATAAAGACAAGCACAAAACCGTGATCTCAAATCCTTCCAATAATGCCAATTCACGCCAATCACTAAGAAGCATTCAATCTCAATGAACAATCAACCTTTACAAGATGATTATCCACGAAATACAATCACTAAAAAGTCCCAGAAAGATTCAAATCAACCCTAGATATGACTCACTAGAGAAGAAATGAACAACAACAAAGATGAATCGATATTACTCACGATTTCTCCTTGTTACACTCGCCACAATTCCAACTTCTTGGGATTGAAATTGATAAGAGAATTTTGGAATTAGGAAACCCTAAGCCCTCTCACGAAATGTGAAGTGTTTGTTCTGCAAAATTAGCCTCCTCAAACCCTCTCTTAAGCAAGTATTTATACTTGCTACTCCTAGGGTTAAAAAGTGCTCAAAATTACAAGTTTGCCACTTTTAAGGTGGCTAACCCTAATTGAAAATTACAAGGAAATAAAAGTTTCCCAAAACCAAAATACAACCAAAATAGTTCATAAAAGAATAAATATATAAAAGAAATGGTCTTCAAGATGCTGGTCTTCTATAGGATCCATCGGCCCAACTCATCGCCGATTCAGGTCAGTCCATGGATAACCCACAATCTGAGTCTGAGGGAGTTTGTCCATTACCTTATGAAATATGATAAGTGTGCCTGTTGGAAAATACAATACAAGAATAATAGAAAAGAGGTTAAGTTATAAATAATTCTGGGGTCGATCTGCTCAAAATGGGCCCTCATCGCCAAAATTCGAATTCCATTAGTTCTTGCCCTAATGATAGGTCTTGTCGGATTTTTATTCCTATCAATCCATATCCTTTGATTTTACTTCGTTAGTACCAAATACAGAAAAACCCTAAAATTGTTATTGACGATTTGATTTTTGTGAGAAGGATTAGATTCCGATTCCGTGTCATTTAGTATCAGAGCATTCCGATTTCGTATCATTTGGTATTAGAGCATATCAATTTCGTAACATATTTAGTAATGTATTTCATATAATTTGAAATTCTACGCTCGTTATCCCTTACCTTTATATATGATTATTCTTTCTAATTGTTTTAAATATCTATTTCTTGTTGTTTGTTATACTTATCAAACGGATTTCATGTCTTCCTCATTTTTCTATTATAAAGCCTATTATTATTTCTCATAAGTTTTTGGTTATTCATAAATTATTAAAGTAATATTAATGTATCATGATGTTTTAAATTTTTTGTCATAAATTTCTCAAAATTTTAATATTGCAAAATTGTCATTCTTGTTACCCTGGCCTAGAAGTATCTATTATTTCGCTTATTTTCTATCAACACCCTCAATACCTGCATCTTAAAAAATATATATTCTCGAGGAGTGAGCTAATACCCAGTATATATAACGCAAACACATACGCATGAACAAACATAAACATAATTCACATGCATTATGTAGTACTTAGACATAAGCAACCATTTCATGATATAATTTAATTATATAAACAACAATAGGGTAATCATGACCTGCTTAACACACTTAAACACTGGAACATGAATTAGTGATGGGAACTGCCACTACCTATGATCACTTAAACCACTTAAATTTGGTTATGAGAACTGCCACTACAAGCCCCACACTCTTGATCACTTAAATTAACCCAAATCATTTCCAAGTATGACTCCACTAGGGACGATGTCACACAAGGATCATTGAGGTGCTCCTTAGAGATTTGCCACTACGGGCCCCTAAGTTGAGCTTAGCACAAACATCATACGCTTAAACCCTTAATTAGTCTTAAACTCAATCCTTTTCAATGTATACTGTAAACACCCCATTTTTGCCCTAGGAATCAATAATACTAAAAAATAATCAATTTTTAATTTTTCCCAATTTTCCTCTAATTTAGCAAAAATAATAAAAATATTCAAAAAATAAAAATAAATAGGAAAACACATCAATTTTGAAAAATGATTTCAGAAATGGCAATAATAAATAATGAATAATTTTTACAAATTTTTGAAATTTCAAAAAAATACAAAAAAATGGAAAAATCGCATTGCATATATGCAATTTGCGATATAAAGGAAATCGGGAAATTGGGCCAGCTCAGCTGGCTCGTGCTTGCGTATAGGGAACGTGTGAAGGCTGGAGGTCGCGAGTTCGAATCCCCCCCGCGTGCGCTCGGCAAAAATTTTTCTTTCTTTTCCCTAGAGCTGCCACGTGGCAACGTGTGATTGGCCGAAGGAAATCACGCGTGTTGTGCGTGATCGTCTTCCTCACCCGGACAGACGCGAGAAGAAGCCAGAGCAAGTCCGACGAAGGTGGAATCGATCATTTTTTTCAAAATCTTCTAGATTATTGTCAAGATAAAGCCTAATCCATAAGATAAATCAAAGAAAACAAGAGATCAACATCAAATCGCCGGGATAAAATCAAATCTAAAAATGGAAGAAATTCGGATTTATCCAAATCGGCCGATTTGAGCTTATCCGGAGTCGATTCGAAGTGCCTATAAATAGAGGAGGAGTAGAGGAAGCCAAAACGAATCAGAATTGAGAGAAAGTGAGAAAAGAGTGCAAATCGGAGGAGACCAAAAATTGCGATTGCCGACTGGAGTTGAACCACCACCAGGAGACGATCTAGGAGCAAACCACCGCCACCATTGGATTTAGCACCCTCGAGAAGCTAGGATTCGACACCTCACCCGCTGCAAAAGGCCGCCGGAACGCCGTGAACGAGCATCCTCCGCCGCCGCATCCGACTGATCCGACCCGACCCGCTTCGACCCGATCCGACCCGACCCGCGCACCAACCCAGATCCAGAAAATGTAGAAATTAGATTTTTCTAGAATTTAATAATGTAGAAAAATAATAAATGAGAAAAAAATAAAAAAAGAAAAAAGAAAAAAAATAAAATAAAATGTAGAAAAATAAAAAAAAATATTAGGAAAATAATAAATCTTTAGATCTCAAAATAGGATAGATATTAACTTAGGATAAAATCTTTAAAAAATTCACAAAAATTATAGAAAATTTAATAAAAAATAAAAAAATCATAAAAATCATGAAAAAATCATGAAAATCATAAAAAAAATCAAGAAGAATAATAAAAATCACAAAAAATCATAAAAATGAGTTTTAGCACTTAGAAAAAACCATTTTCTCAAAAATAAATCCAAAATTGATGTTTTTCCCTAAAAATCATTTTCAAAAATCAGATAAAAGTTTAGGCTTAGATTTTTTTTAGAAAAATCCCAAAAATGATAAAAAACATAAATCAAAAGAGATTTCAAAATTAAAATTTACAAACAAACTTAAAGTTTTCAGGAAAAACGAACTACGACTTATTTGATCCTAAGTAGCAGATACGTAGGCACCCATTCGGGTCAACTCATAAAATGAATGAAAAATCATTTTCTTGAAATAACTCAAAAACATAATAGAAAGTAACAGAAACACAATGAAGCACATTTCTAAATAAGATCAATTTCAGGAGATTAGGTGGTAACCGTAAAGGTTTTAATAGGTTAGCCTCCGGACTTAGAAACTTTGGTTTTTCCTTTTCCTCTTTTCACAAAAACGAGAAGTGGAAATAACGACGACTAGTGGTTCAAATTAAGACTAATCCGCTCCTTTAGTCTTAATTCAATATTTCCCAACAACAGTTGGGTGGCGACTCCAAAAATCAAACGAAATTCCTAACTCAAGTCGAGGATCTACATTAGATGAGCATAGGGTCTAGTCTATATCGGATTAGGAATGGGGAAAAGTCAAAATTAGACTCGACATATACATACTAACTTAAAGAAAGCATAAGAAACACATAAGTTACACGTACCTTAAATCCTAGCCTTAAGCATGTTTGGTCCTAAACTTAAGCTAAGCTGAAATCTATACAACATGAATAAGTCTTTCTTAGTACTAATCTAAGAGTTACCAAATTTCTTAATTCTCTTAATCTATTAGAGTTTCTACGGTCTTACTAGCTATCTAGGTTATGTAGGAGTTTGTTTAATTGAAATTAAGTCAAATAACAAGTTTTAAACTAAGTATGCGATCATGTTTAGGATCGTGCACTTCAACATGCCCTTATGCATGATCATGTAGATGGCTATGTACCCTTCTATACATGTTTTCCCTTTAACATACCCTTGAACACAAGCGTGTATCAAGCCGTGTTAAAGTTTCTCCTCAACATGCCCTATAGCACGGCTATATATCTGGCCATGTATGCTTTTCACATATATGCATTCTAGGACGGTTAAGTACACGGGCATGTACTTAGCCATGTTTGCTCCATTTCCCCATGAATTCTAATTCCTCTTTTCCCAGTTTGATCTAATTCCTAAATCCCTTAATCCAAAGCTTGATTTAATCTTAAAACATGTAGTTTCTAATCAATTTATGTGGATTAGAATACTTCATCAAAATTTCTATGAATTGAATAATTGATTTATTGATTCTCATGTTCGTTACGTCTTGTCTTTAATTCGGATCCTAATTAAAATGGGCGATGGAAATTGGTTAAGTTCTCTATTCCACAAGCATAGTAGTAATCATGAAATTGTTAAGTCTCTTTACCTGGTTTTCCTTGTAATTGGCTCGGTAGATCATTAGGTCACCTTACACTCTTGAGAGTGTTTTTCCCTTTCCGTTTACTATTTCACTACATAAAATAGTAAAGGAGGCTCTTTAGGTTAACTTAGGGTATTTATACCCTTCATGTAAAATGACCCATTTACCCCTCATTTTATGTACATTTTTTGTCCATAGCCTTGACTTTATATTATAACATATATCAATATAAAATAAAATTTCAAGTATTTATAGGACATGTCTACAAACTAAGGTAGATTAACATCAAATTTGTCCCTCCTTATTGCCATTTAGTTTGCTTCTAGTCACCCTTACATTTGGTTAGACTAATCTTATTAGTTTCTAGTTAGCTTTTAAATCACTTCCCATTAGTATCACCATATGGAACATGGCAAATTTAGGGCATATTTTAGGTTATTTAATTCCTTTATTTTCTTATGATTAAATGGGATTTAATTTGGGCTTATATGGAAGAAATTCTAGATCAAGTTTGGGCTTAGCATTAGGTCATTTAACTACAATAAATAGAAAAATTTTATGAAAGTTGAGAAAAATATAATTTTTTTTACAAGATGGAAAGTCTAGTGGAAAAGTAGCCAAAAACAAAATGCTAGAATAAGTGACATAAAGATTGAAGAAGAACAGGGAAGATTCATGTTCACTCACTGGAAAACATGTTGAGAGACTCACTTTGTTGCACACCAGAAATTCACCAAAAAATGTGCTAGAATTCACTAGAAATTCACCAAAAAATGCGAGGAAGATTTGCCAAGCTATGAATCTAATATATATATATATATATGTATGTATATAATGGCAAGAAGGAGAAAGAGATCAAATAAGGTTGAATCAAATTTTAAGAAATTATCTAAGATATCTAGTTGCATCTAACATATATATATATATATATATAAACGACGAAGAAGGCACAGTTACGTTGTGACCGTGTTGATAAGAAAACTTCCTACCGAGAGATATACGACCATGTAACATAGTCGTGTTATGGTCATGTTGACACCACACTTTATACCACAAGTTACATACCCATGTTACACGGTTGTGTTAAAGCTGTATTGATCTTATATAAAAAAAATTAAAAATTAAAATTTTCCATTGATCTTGGTACTGTAAGGCATGATTTCAGGACACAAGAAACATAGAAGAAAGCCAACAGGAGTCTACACACTTGCATTCGTCAACCGTGTTAAGAACACTTTCTTGTAAAAAGCAGGAATTGCTCTTTAAATCTATAAAGCAATATTAGGGAAGTCTTCTGTTATTTTTTTCCCCATTCATTATTTTATTATTCTATTTTATATATTGAGGACAATGTACCATTTAAGTGTGGGGGAAATAACAATATATAATAAGCTTGCTTATAAATTGCATTCATAATTTAATAACTTATTGAAAATTTTTTCCTTGATATATCTTTACCTTTTCATTAGCGAACTTAGAATACTAGATTAGAGTTGAATTGTGAAATCTTAGTAAATCAAAAGTTATATGTTATTTAAGCTTAGAATTTAGAAACTCTAGATTGGAAGGATATTACTAATTAAGAATTAAGAATTCGAGTTTTTAAACTTATTTTGATAGATACACATCTCTTAGAAATCCTTATGAGTACTATGATCTCAAATAATTGAATTGAAAAGAATTATCCTTTGAAGACTCTTCCTATAAAATAGAAGTTAAAAAAAAGAAGAAGAAAAATAATAAAAATATATATAAATAAAGTTTAGTAGTGGGCCTCGTTAAGTCGAATAATTAAGCTTGCGAGGTGCCTTTCGAGGGATAACACCTATTGACTTGAGTGATGAAATTGGGACCCTTAACCTAAAGCTCATTACATAGGTTAAGAGAAAAGTCTAGGAAAACTGAACTACTAATTGAAATAAGTAATGGAGTTAATAGAGGTTCGGAGGGGTATCTTAAAACTTAGTAGCCTAAGATAATCCCGTTTGGCACTTACTGACCAATGAAATTACTCCATTAAAAAAAAATAGCATTTATTAGACATCATAGTACTTAAAGGGATGAAAAAGGGGGAGTATATATCTTAATTATGTTGAAAAAATTCTAAAAACCTTATTCTTGATTAAGTAATGTCTAGTACGATTTTGAGTTTGTAAATTTTTGTTTAAATAGCATGATAAATTTTGATATTTCATAAATTAACTCTTGAACTCTAATATTAGTATTTATAGTACATTAAACATGATTAAGTAAAAAAAAAAGGATGTTGAGGAAAAGTAACTTTATTATGAATGTAATCTATTTAAGTACTAATTAAGAAATTTTGTCCTTGATCTTTAAAGTTTATTTTTATTAAGGACAAGTAAAGACTCAAGTGTAGGGGAATTTGATAAAGATTATAATGTACTAATTATTTATATAAATTATAATAACCTTTTATTTAAGTTTCTTACATTTTAAATGAATATTGCACTTAATCACTTTATATTTTAATTTTAGAGTCTTAAATTACAATTTATGAATTAATAGAAAAATTTTATGAAAGTTGAAGAGAAAAATATAATTTTTTTATAAGATGGAAAGTCTAGTGAAAAAGTAATTGAAAAAAAAAAATGCTAGAATAAGTCACGCAAAGATTGAAGAAGATCAAGGAAGATTCCTATTCACTCATTGGAAAACACATTGAGAGACTCATTGTGTTGCACATTAGAAAATTCATCAAAAAGCGTGCTAAAATTATCACCAAAAAATGTGAAGAAGATTTGCCAAGCTTTGAATCTGATATGTATGTACATATATGTATATAACCACAAGAAGGAGAAAGAGATCAGATAAGGCTGAATCAAATTTAAAGAAATCATCTAAGATATCTAGTTGTAGCCAACACACACACACACACATATATATATATATATAACCAACAAAGAAGGCAGTAGAGTTATAGTTTTTAGTAGAGTGGAATAGATTAAATTACGAGTAGAACCATAGGAAAAATTAGATTAGGAAAATAGAATTAGAAGATTAAGATTAGAATTAGGTTAGGAGATTAGAATAGATTTTTATATTTTAATTTTAATGCTTCTTTTTATGCTTTCTTTTATCATCATTGTTTTTAGATTTAACATGTTTATAGCTTAATTTCTTTTATATTTGGGTACGTTGAACCCTAGAATGAATATGCAAATTTTTATGATTATTATTCAATGAAATATTTATCATTCTTGTGATTCAATTATGTGTTTTTATTATTTTCAAATTAATATTGCTAGATATTAGTTGAAATTTGATTTCTTATATAAAAATTGAGAGATTTTATATAAGAATAGATCTAGCATAATTGAAAAGAGTTGCATGCAATCTTAGAGATAAGACAACATAAATCTTCTAAATTAGGGTCAATCTTAATAGTGGAATTCATAAATCGAATGTAATGCAATTTTAGGGGTTTTAATTAAGAAGAGATTCCAATTAATTAACCTAGAATTAGGATTTAGTATGACTTGAGAGAGCTATTAGTTCAATATAGGAATTCCCACAATTTAAGAATAAAATAAGAATTTGAATAATAATTAGGTAATTACAGTAGTAATTCTATGGGGTTTCAATACTTGAATATATTTTCATTGATTATTGCTTTCTTTAATTTTTCATTATTTATTTTATTTACTCGTTTATTTAATTCTTATTGATTAGATAATTAGAGAAATGGTAATTACTAGTACTCGTAATCCATGTGGGATCAACACTTAATATCTTTATCCACTATAATATAGAATCCATATGTGCACTTGCCTATAAGTTTAAAGTTATATAGTAGGAAGACTAGTATCAATGTTTATATATGTATATATATGTGTGTGTGTGTGTATGTATTACTTTTATATAAATACATATCTATATAGGTATTTCAACACATAACCTTTTGAAAACATCATATTAAATATAAAATTATAAATAAGATGTGTGCACATCTTATATTTTTATTAACAAGAGTTGTTGTATCTTATAATAGTGTTGTTTCCATAAGCATTTTTTTGTAAAAAATTTACATAATTCAATAATGATGTTATAATTATTAGCTAGAGTATAATAATAACATATTTAGTTTTACTATGTCCTCTTATCAAGAATACTTATAACATATTAACATCCATGAACACAAAATTAGGCATTATGTGCTATGCATTTATGTGTTATTGAATAACATCATGGTGGGTTCTGCTATGTTAAATTATTATTGTTGACCTCATTGTTCAATACTATACTAGCTCATTAATGCCATTATTGTCTTTATAGCTATGGATGTATATATATCCATATTTTTACATACATGGTCATAATTGTATAAGGTATTAACCATGAAATTGAAATCATTTTATTCAAACCAATGTTTATTCAAACATCTTATGGTTTTCATTTTCCATAGACATGTATCTTTTGATATGTATGCTATGGTTTAGTGACCTTTTATTTCGTTTCTTGAAAATTTGCAATAACATTTCTAGCTTGTTATAGTTCTTTTACCTTAAATTAATTATATCATACTTTTATCTAGGAAAATAACAATGATAGTAAACATCTTTATATTTAGATGATTATAGCATATCACTATGGTGAACTAAATCTTCATTTATAATTATAGATGGCGATTGCTATTATTGGTGATTTAATATTTCTTTTATTATTGATTTTTTTTATAATTTTACTGTATTGATTATTATATTGTTATCGTATTTTCGCTATCAAAGGAAGTTTAATATCAAATTGTCTATAAATAGCAATCTAATAGACACAATGATTATGGAAATCGATTATTTATAAACCTTTTCACATTTTCAAGAGGTCATGCTTTCCAAGATTTAAAATAAGAAATTATATATCTTATTATAATTAAGGCACCCATTCTTGTTATGTATTCACATATGCAAATACATTGTATTTTATGGCAAATCTTCAATCATGTTAATAATTTAGGGGTGCTTAAGCTATCCATTGCAAGTTTATTTATTAAAATCTTTATTTTGAACTGTAATACAATTTTATCATACGATGATGAATGTATTTTAGACCTTTGAAAGTTATTAATCATGTGACTTAGTTTATAAACCATTTTGATTGTTGCATGTGTTAAAAGATTGTTAAGGGAAATAATTTTCACATTGTTGTAATCTTAATTATTTAATAAATTTTTTTCTCAAAAGTTTTAATTCAAAATCTAGATATAATAAGAAAGCTTAAAAAAAAATCACTTACATAAATATATATGTACACTAAAAAAAGTGCTTTAGCTTTCATCCTAAAAAGAAAAAGGTTTTAGCCTTTTTTTTTTGTAAATATTTGGAGAAAATACATCATTTGAATATTATAATAAATTGCTATTCATTATATAATATTATTGAAAGCTAAAACAAATCAATATCTTGAAAAAGGAAACTTTCATTTAATAATGCAAAGTATAAAAATGAATCAAATTAACTATTATAAAGATGTTAACTATTTCAAAATAGGAAAATTAAGTAGCCATACTTATGAATAAAAACATCTATGTTCATAGTTATAAAAAGAGTCTATATAACTTGCTACATGCTAGAACTTTGAATATTGTCTTTTAATGTTACAAGAATATATGATGTTATAAAATTAGGCCGGCACTATTATTATCACTATTGATTTGTATTTATTATTATCATTGTTTATTTATTTGCATAATTACAGCTATCTTATCTATCATTTTGTTATTCGGAAGCAAACTCAATATTAGAGTTTCAATAAATGGAAAAATGTAGTTATGTAATTGTATAATAATATTGTTACGAAATTTTCTAAAAGCTACTTGTTAATTTTTCCTTAGTTTCACACTATATAACATTTTGATTATTGGTGCGAACCATAAAAAGTAAGTAGATTTTATTTAATTTTGTTTTATTTAGACTAGATATGTCTATCTTTATCTAGATTTCTTTTCGTCTTTCTAAGATCTAATTAGATTTGGATTCTTATTTATGAGATTAGGTTAGATTAATGTCTTATTTCTAGGACATCAAATCTTTTAGTTTCCCTTTTTGTTATTCTCCTTCTTTCCACCATAAAGGTTTTATTTTAGCTTATAAATTGAATGAATCCTAGTATGAACGAAGACACTAGATGAATGAAAAATTACTTTCTCTCAAATTAGGTGTGATGCTTTTTTCATCCTAAATAATGTGTAGCATTATAGATCATAGCATGGTATGAGAACATAATCATTGATCATATGAGGCCATCATCTAAATTTCTCAACAGTGTGAGGCCATCAATCCTCTTTCAAGTTTACTGTTTCTCAAAAATTAAATAACGTATTTTGTTTTTTTTTGTGGTGATTTCTTTCATTCTAAGTATATTCATTATCTAGATTACCATTTTCTAGTTAATTTCCACACTTTTTCATGATTTTTGTATTTTGTAATTTGTCTACTCTTGTTATACTGCATTAGATTGCTTCTTTTCTTATGAAAAATCATATAAAAATTTCTATATACCGATTTGGTGGAATGAAATAGATTGAAGGATAGATTCAAAATATAAGAATTGTTGCCATTACTTTACATGTTTGATAATAAATAATGTGGGGTGTAATTCCTACTTTAATTGATAAATAGCATCAAGGAATTGATGCGCACATTGTGGGAATATGAACGAAGATCGTGAAATACTATTGTGCATAAACTATTTAAACAAAAAATCCTTCCAAAATTACTAAATTCAATTTATTATAAAGCTCAAATCTAATTTTAGACCTACTCAATATCTCTACCTCATCATTCGTTTAGCTATATTCAACATTATCATTTGAATTGATGATTTTATTGAAATCACTTGTTCATATCACATGAAAACATAAAAGTCGAGGCAGCATCATTAGATAAGGGACAAATCTAGCAATATAGTTTTATTTATTTTTTATTGTTTGTGTAACTCTTGTGTTGTACCTTACTTACTCTTTTATATTTTCTTTAGATTTTGATTTTCTTAATTTTCTTTCTCTGAATTATGTTAAGTTTATTCTTTTAAGATGCTTCCACATGTAATTCAAGATCAAGATTACAAGTAAGAAAATAACATTATAATGAAGTCATAGGAAATATTAAAAATCTAGATAATCTCAATAGTTAATTTATAAGCATTTTATCAATACTAATAAACACTTGTTATTCTAATTTTGTCCTTTCAAAACTAAAGAATTAAGTGTCATTATGACATTATGTAATTATGTTATTTTATACTACATTGTATTCTGACTATGATGCAAACTAGAATAAGTTTGTAGATTTATTTTAAATCCTATTATTTAAGCTAGATGTGGTTTTTCTTTTTTTCTTTTTTTATCTAGAATTGTATTCTTTTTTCTAGGATGTTATGATTTACTTTTTCTAAATTTACTTCCATAAGATGCTACTGCGTGCACTCTAATGGTTAAGATTATAATAAAAAAAATGATAACATAATAATGTCATAAGGTATTTCAAAAATATAAATAATTTCAATAACTGATTTGTAAATTAAGAAAATATACATATATATTTGGAGGATCCATTCTCGTATTTTTCTCATAAAAGAAATTGCAATTCCTTACTAGTAAACAATTGTGATTTCCATCCAAGAGAGCTTTCTTTTTGGTTCAATGCGAATAATGCATAGTAAGAGTTGATTATAGGCCATTTCCTTCTAATGATGTCCTCTGCATCTACATGTATATTAGGAGTCCTTATGCAATTTCAATTGTGTGTCCATTTCCTATTGCAGTAAAAGAGGTGAATTAAAAAGGAAATCTAGGGTAAGGGAAGAAGAGAAGTATCTACGAATGCAACAAAATCTAAGTTGAGAGATGAAGAGGGCGAAAAGCAACTATTTGTAGGACAAGGGCGGCGTCATTGAAACTATAAGTGTGATTTCTCTTGCTTTCAATCCTCGTAAATGGTCTTAGCGGTGTTGTTCATAATTATTTATTGTATTATCATCATTACTATCATTATCCAACACTCTATGAGTCCACATCATTTAAAAAAAAAATGGTACTCTATATACATTATGCATTGATGAGGTTTTAATTTTGGTAGTTGTTAACTGTCTATAAGAGAAAAAAATAAGATTGGTTTCTATATGCATAGTTTCCCCCCCCTAGATATTGCATAGTTATATAGTAGATCAACTAATAAAGATTATTAGTAAGAATTGAATGTTTGAAACTAAGAATTTCTCAGTTGGAAATACTTAAAAAATTTAGAAGTGATAGTTACTTTTGACATGCGAATTGTGGTAAGTTTACATTAAATGTTTGTTTTATGGGTATAAGAATGGGAATATTCTACTGCTTTGCTTTCCACTTACAAGCATCTAAGTTAAACCTAATAGAAAAAGGAAAACAATTGGAATGAATAAGTAAATATTTTGTTAAATAAAGAAAACCAAATACAACAAAATTGATCAAAACTTAGTTGGTGCTCTCCATTTAAATTTTCCTCCATCCAACATATAGATATCTTGTTAATGCTATAAAGTTTAAGGATAGGCATGAATCAAATTGAAAGATTGAAAGAGTTTAAAGTTAATAAGCCATGAATGTAGTTTTTGTGTCGCCGTTCTTGAAATACAAATGGGTGATCCACGTTCTCACCACCTCCCTACTTGTGCCATGTGGAATCCGGTAGAACTTGAACTCTTCTCCTCCTCTTGATTTCCTTTCATATCCACCATTTGTATTGTAATCGACAATGGAAAAACAAGCGGAAATGTTATAGGACTTCTATCAAAACACATGTCTTGGTGCAGATGATATCATAAGAAGAAAAAAGGTCGATGTTTACTCACGTAACTTGAATTCCTATGCTACTCTCCTTCATCACAAGTTCCACAATTACTTCAGCCAGGTTTCCCTACTCAATTATTTTTCTTTTGTTTTCCTTTTTTTTTAATTAATCAGTTTCTTTGATAATACATGTTTAGTTTAATTGACTAACATAGATTTATTTTATTCTGTACTCCAAGCCTCATAATAGCTTAGCCTTGACTCCTTAGGCTAATAATATAGCTGGTAGAGTTTGATTCATCGATTTAAGATGACTTACGAAGATATGGCATTATGGCTTCGAATAAGGACTATTAGATGACCCAGCCTCTCTTAATCCTTCTTAAAATGCACTAGAGTGGTTCTCTATAAGCTTGAATGCAAGAGGAGTCCATGGTGGGACAACCAAGAAAACTTCATCTCAACAATTAACTAACAACATAATGCAAGAGACATCGTCTGCAACTAAAACCTAAAATTATTTGAATGCAGCTTATCATTCGGCACTAGAGGTTAGTCAAATGATCTCTTACTATTGAATTGCAATTATGAAAGATCAACTCAGATCAAAATGAAGAACTAACAACTTCATCATGTATATGCTTACTGTGTTCAACCCCTTTCAACCTATGATAAATCTTCCATTTTATTTTATTTTTCCTATTCTAATAATTGTTCTTAACATAACATTTTCATTTTTAAGCTCATGCAATGCCAATACATGATCCCGTTAGTATGGGTGTATGTGTGTGTGTGTGTGTGTGTGTATATCTTCTGATGTGCCTAACCACTCTTAAAAGCACATCCAAAAGACTTAAGAAAAGATATCTCAAGTCTAGGCAAAATCGGATCCAAAAATGGGACTTTTCAAATGAACCCTAATGTTGAAATGATGAAATTCAATTCTACTAATGATATAATCTGAATACCACAACGGAAATGGTTTCTAATAACACTCTAATATCATATAATCCACGCAAATGAAGCCTCAATTTGACAAAGAAAACCATAAAGTAAGATTCCTTTTCCAAATGGTGAAATTCACGTTTTCAAGGAAACTTTTCAATGACGATCCAAATCAAATGATAAGTACTTCAAATAATCACAAGAATTCGTGTACAATAAGATGTAAATATGACCAAGAAATTTCTCTAATCAACCCTAGATACAACACACTAGAGAAGAAAAGAAATCACAACAAAATGAAATTGATATAACTCACAATTTCAAGATGTTGCACTCGCCACAATTTCAAGTCTTGGAATTGAAATTGATAAGAGTTGGAACCAAGGTATGAACCCTAATTCACACGTGAAAAGAGGTGTATGTTCTACAAAAAATAAGCTTTTTAAAACCCTCTCTTAAGCAAGTATTTATACTTGCTACTCCTAAGGTTAAAAAGTCCACAAAATTACAAGTTTGCCACTTTTAAGGTAGCTAACCCTAAATGAAAGTTACAAAGAAATAAAAGTGTCCTAAAACCAAAATACAACAAAAATAGTTCAATAAACATTTACAAGATACAAAATAACATAAATCTTCATGATCCAATGCCTCAGAATAGAGAACAATCGCAGCGGGCCTTTGATTTTTTCCTAGAAAAATGTTCTGTGTCCAACTGAAGTTGTAGGACATTTTGGCATCCCATGGAGATATATAATTGTACCTGTAAGATTATTCTCAAAGTTTATTAGAAATAAAGAAATAAGATAAAATATGAGCAATTTGGTCAATCATCCAAATTGGGTTCTGAAGAGGTTGACAGTGCTAGAATTTTTCCCATCATCTCCTCGGGCTTCTGAAAGATTTGCCCTCAAACTAGAGGATTAGTTGTGGAATTGAACCCTAGGATCTCTGTTGTTCTGCTTCCCCGACTAACCATGGTAGTGGACCGCTGCCTGACCTCTTTCTGAAAACTCTGGACCTCAGATGGAGTCATTGGTAATAGGATTATGCGTGTCTCGGCCATGCTGAACATGTAGGTATTTTCAAACCCATCATGTATCACCCGTCGATCATATAACCAGGGCCGACCCAACAGCAAATGGAATGCATGCATAGGAACTATATCACAAAGGATCTCATCATGATAGTTCTGCCCGACACTCACTGGAACCTTTGCCCTAAGGGTAACTTGCATACTACCTCTATTATCCAGCCAATGCAAATGATAAGGACTAGGATGAGGTATAGTAGACAGTTGTAATTTGTCTACTAGTGCAGCAGATATAACATTCGTGCAACTACCACTATCGATGATAAGTACACAAAGGTTACCTCTGATTCTGCAAGAGGTATGAAATATGTTCTCCCTCTGAATATCACTGATATCAGGAGATGTGGACAAAATCCTGCGTAATACATTGAGGGATAGATATTTTGCTCAAGTATGCTCCTCAGGCGCATTTGCATTCTGATCATCATAATATTCCTACAATGCTGTTGGTAGATCTGTAGGCTCAATTTGTTCATGGTCGTCCTCAGTATCCTCTCCAATGTCTTCCATAATAGTCATCACCCTCTTATTTGGACACTGTGCAGCCATATGCCCAAATCCCATGCATTTAAAACATTTAATCTGGCCTGCTTTCGCACTAGTAGATCCGGGAACAATCTGCCTCGTTTCTAGTGCCATGACCTCTTTACCCTTCCCAGTGGGTAAGTTTTCTCTGATAATGGTTGAGGTAGTAGTGTCCACTGTCTTGACTCCCTCACCAACCGCCTTTACTCCCCCTGATCGACTGTCGGCTGAGATGGGTCTATTAGTAGTATTAGGCCTACTGCTAGGAGCCCTAAAGAAGTTGGACCTCCTCTGTCTCTCTACTTTTAAGGCCAACTGAATAGCCTCATCAAGTGTGGTGTAGCGCTGTAGCTCAACAATACATGCTATCTCATATTTTAGACCTGAGACAAATCATGCTATACTTTGTTCCGGAGGCTCAACAGACCCACACCTAATCATAAGGGTCTCAAATTCCTGCACATAATCATCCACTGTTTTGCCCCCCTGCCTCAAGGTTTGCAGTCGCATAAACAGCTCCTGTTTGTAGTGCTCAGGAATAAACCTTTTCCTTAACAACCTCTTCATATCCCTCCAGGCCTGAACCTCAGCCTCTCCATCCCGACGCCTATTGATGATCAGATTCTTCCACCAAAGTGCAGCATACCTTACAAATTCAACTGCAGCCAATCTAACCCTGGTACTGTTGTCAATCTCATAACATTCGAAAAGACCTTCGACCTTATCCTCCCAGTCCAGGTACTCATCTGCTGATCCCTTACCATCATAGGATGGAATTTGTAGTTTCACATATTCCAAACCCCGAGGTGGCCTGAAATCCCTATTCTGATTTAGGTTGACTCCAAAATTGTCATCTCTTTCTTCCACTACTCTGTTTCGATGAGGGTTTTGTGGAGCTACTCGAGGTGGTGCTGGTTGGTTTACCACTGGTGGTTGTGGTAAAGTCATCCTGTCAACTCTAGTTGCTAGTGTAGCAACTATAGTAGTAAGCTCCTGAAGTTGTTCCTCCAAAGTTCTTCTGCCTGCCACATTACGACCATGTCCTCCACCAACCTGGCTATTGGCTTCTTCACCCAATTCCCCATTCACACTATCATTAGACATATTTGTAGATCCTTGTATATTGTTCCTCAAAATGATATGATTCAAGGATATACACTTCCACTACAATACTTCGTTAAACTCCACACAATAGTAACTACAAAAGATAAACAACAAACCCACTTAATGTTACAATTTATAATTGCAACTCATGTGTAATACTCTCCTCCACAACAAGCCACAAGTACACGGTGCAGCAAAATTAATTTCCACAAGTTTACTCCACGGCAACACATAAGCAATAACTACAATTAATATGTAATACTTCCACGGCAACAACAAAGTGAATAATGAATACAAGTAATCTTCAACTTCCATGGCAAATAATGAAGACAAGAGATTAATAAGTAGCTTTCCAAAATGAATTCTGAATTCCCACTATAGGCAGCAACTTAAAATTTGAATTTCAAATAACTTCACTTATTGCAAGCCTTCCTCAATTGGTAACAATGAATTCAAATTCAAATAGCAATCATTAACTCCCACAACTTAATTGCATATGATTTGAATTCAAAATAATTCCTTACTAACCAAACTTAATTTAATCTGCAAATTTAACTTCACAATTTCAGAATTACACAATGGAATTCAAACAACAAACTTCACAACTCCACATGCCACAAGCCACTCCACGGCAACAATTGGTAAGTTTCACACTTCAAAACAATTTGCTAAAGTAACTTCACTTTGTACTTCTGCTCTTCCACGTGAATTAGTGTCCACAAAGTGATATAATAACCTTCCCAAATCAACTCCAACAATCAGCAAATCAAATCCCAATCCAAAACAATTTCGCAATCTCAAACTACTACAACAACAACAACTACACAATTGCGTTTTTTCCACTTGATCAACCCTAATTGTTGATCACTTCCACGAAATTGAATACAACCAATTCCCTTCTCTCAACAAGAGCTCTGATACCAAAAAGATGATGTGCCTAACCACTCTTAGAAGCACATCCAAAAGACTTAAGAAAAGATATCTCAAGTCTAGGCAAAATCGGATCCAAAAATGGCACTTTTCAAATGAACTCTAATGTTGAAATGATGAAATTCAATTCTACTAATGATATAATCTGAATACCACAATGGAAATGGTTTCCAATAACACTCTAATATCATATAATCCACGCAAATGAAGCCTCAATTTGACAAAGAAAACCGTAAAGTAAGATTCCTTTTCCAAATGGTGAAATTCACGTTTTTAAGGAAACTTTTCAATGATGATCCAAATCAAATGATAAGTACTTCAAATAATCACAAGAATTCGTGTACAATAAGATGTAAATCTGACCAAGAACTATCTCTAATCAACCCTAGATACAACACACTAGAGAAGAAAAGAAATCACAACAAAATGAAATTGATATAACTCACAATTTCAAGATGTTGCACTCGCCACAATTTCAAGTCTTGGAATTGAAATTGATAAGAGTTGGAACCAAGGTATGAACCCTAATTCACACGTGAAAAGAGGTGTATGTTCTGCAAAAAATAAGCTTTTTCAAACCCTCTCTTAAGCAAGTATTTATACTTGCTACTCCTAAGGTTAAAAAGTCCACAAAATTACAAGTTTGCCACTTCTAAGGTGGCTAACCCTAAATGAAAGTTACAAAGAAATAAAAGTGTCCTAAAACCAAAATACAACCAAAATAGTTCAATAAACATTTACAAGATACAAAATAACATAAATCTTCATGATCCAATGCCTCAGAATAGAGAACAATCGCAGCGGGCCTTTGATTGTTTCCTAGAAAAATGTTCTGTGTCCAACTGAAGTTGTAGGACATTTTGGCATCCCATGGAGATATATAATTGTACCTGTAAGATTATTCTCAAAGTTTATTAGAAATAAAGAAATAAGATAAAATATGAGCAATTTGGTCAATCATCCAAATTGGGTTCTGAAGAGGTTGACAGTGCCAGATTTTTTCCCATCATCATCATCATCACATTCTATTTCCCTCTCTCTTCCCATCCCCTATGTCTCTTCTCTCTATCTTTTCCTAATCATCTTTTTTGCCTCTTATTATAATTCTCAATACTTATCACAATTAAAATCTTGAATCTAATCTTTATATATTGGATTATACTTTTCTATCTTCATAAGTTAATAGTGCTACAATTTAATGTCATGTTATCACTCAATGAAAATCTTGGAATCTTACTTTTTGTTTTCATTTTTTTTATTTTCGAACAAAATGTGTAGATCATGATTTTGCTTTAGCTATGCTCATGACTTTACAATGGTCAAAGAGAGAAAGTGGGTTCATTTTTTTATTTTTATCCATCATGATAATCTTGGTTTTTCTCAATACTTTTCATGTTGATCATAATATAACTACTAATGGCATAATGGGTCTTGTAAAATTTTCATTGCCTTTGTGGAAAAAGAAAAAAAAGAGAGCCCAAATAATAAGATGTCCTCTTTATTATTATCTAAATTTCCCTGACCATATTGAGATAAGTGATTCTTTCAACTTTACACTAAAAGTTCTATAAATTAAGATTTTTTGTTATTTATTAAAATGATAATTACAAAGTTATAGTAAGCGTGAATATTCTAAGTTTATATTAATATATTTTGTTACTATCTTAAGATACTAAAAGAAATTGTTATTCCAAAATATCATCATACATTGCTCTGTAAACTAATTTTGCAAAAAATAAAAAAAGTATTGTTATGATAAAGAATAAATTAGATTAAATTATGTTTCATTATTGAGGGAAATAGGATCATAAATGCAACAAGGAAATAATTGATGTAAATAAATCAAATTTATCATTTTACATACATTTTCTCATAGTTTCTCCCTTCTCTTTCCCTATGCATCCACACATTCCATGGTTTATGTGATAGCCTATAATGCTGAATCATTGAGTTGAGGAATAATAGGAACATGATATGTTGGAATTCATTGTTTACAATGTAGTCTCAAGTAACAATAAGAGTGGCATTGTGAATTAACACGCTGGAATAAGGAATTCAGAGGCCATTTAATTAAGAAAAGATTAGTAATTTGCCAAGACAATTATTGTTAGCAATGTAGAAATTTAGCGTGAAAAGAAAATTATTGTTAGCAATGAGTATTTTGGACCTAAAGTACGTACATATGCAAAAATGTAAATCGTGAGATATTGGTTTTGGAGTAATGGATGTGTTGAGTTAATAAAATCATGGTTTTGTTAGGATGCAATGTAGCCTCTACAAAAGAAAGTAATATAAAATGTAATACCAGTGGTATTAACTTAATATAAGTGTAGGAAACAATGTTTAAAAGGAAATAATAATGATGATGATAATTGTATAATGACTTAGTAAAAAAATAAATAAATAAAAGATGGTGGTAGATGATGCTTCTTACCATGTGTGTCTTAGTAGGAAGAGAGATATTATCAAGCCATGCATGTTTTAGTGCAATAGAGTAAGATAAACATAGGTATTATCACCTAAAACCCCCCTCAAAATTGATTGTATCACCTAACTCTTACCATTCAAATTTTTTCAAGAAATGTAACCTCCAGACTTCCATGAGGACTCCTATGATCAGTGGTAGGAAGTGATTTTAAAGGTTTTGAGAGAATTATAGAAGGAAAAATTAGAAAAGATATTGGAAAGCTTCTAGTTAGGGTCATGCATAAGTGAGGTCGTAAGCTATTGTTGTATGGTGTTGGTGGTTAAAGGAAGTTTGCTTGGGAGGTCGGTCGACAAGCTTCTAGCATCTATTGGATAGTATCATGCTTTGATAAAATGTGAGCTATTGGGACTCAATTAAGCTATGATTAACTATTATATAACGTAGGTTTATATATATATATATATATATATATATCCATATGTAGATTATTAGTTCTCATTATGGCCATTCTTAGAAAATTTAATGAATCTATTTGTCATTTGGCATGTAATATGATTGATGATTAGTTAAATAGTAATAGGGTAGTTAAGGAGAAATTGATTATGGATGCCATTTTAAACAAGATTCAAGTCACTAAAAGTGTTCAACGATTTGTTTAATACTGGTTACTTGATTCTAAAAGAGTCGATAAGAATCAAGTGTTTAGTAACTAAAGTATTAGGTAAGATTAAAATTAGGAGTTTATAGTACTAACTATGGATTTTGAAAGAAGCACAATGTACTAATTCATGAATCATGTATATAGGTGATCCTTCATACATGAGGTGATCTATAGAGACTTCATTTGCTGGTGACTTTGTGAATTTGTCTATCTAGTGAGTAATATCTTGATTGCTCTAGTGGTGGTGTGAGTGAATGATAAGTAGATTTAGAATGTAGAAACCTAGGTTTCTATAACCATGTACAATAGCTTTAAAAAATTATAAATATGTTTACTATAGTCATAAAAAACATAAAATATAAGTTGTAGTAAAGAAATTAAATTTAAATTGGTAACAACTTGCATTAAAAGTTATAAACTTATAATACAAATAAGTTAATATAAGTTGTTAAACTAATGAATAAAATTGCAATATAAATGAAAATACCAATATAAAGTGCATTATAATATAAATTTTAATACTAATATACAATGATAAAAAAAAAAAAACATTAACTATCTTTGTTACGTCTTGACGGATACCCTAGATGTAACAACTCATCGTATACTATACAAAAACTTGAGAATAACCCCCTTATTATTCTAGGATTTAACATACGACATATAAAGTATGCTCACATCTAGTTACATTATGTAGGACTTGTCTTATCCAAGCAATTTAGAAGCAATATAATTAAAATAGTCTATATCAAATATCATAATACTGAAGGAAGTCATCCAGATAAACTTGATCAAAGTTTCACATAGCTTCTTAAGGAAAATCACCAAATCAACCTCTCAATAGAACTAATCATCTTGCAAAAACCTTAACCTGCGAGATGAATTAGTCCCTAAATCTAGAAAAACTTATCTCAAGATAGTTAAATAAGGTTAAGATACTAGAGTTGACTTAGTTCATCAATAATTGACTTGTGTCAACTCCATATTAAATAAGGAAAGGCTTAAGTTGACTTGGGTCTATTAGTATAAAAACTCGAGTTAATTAAAGTAAACTCTTGAGTTGACTTAAAAGATTTCGAGTAACGATGTAAGTTGACTTGCTCATAGAACCAAGTAAACCCAACTAATCTTAAACTTGTGAGATGAATCTTAATAATCTAAGCATGCAAATCAAAATTGGATTCCAAAAGAAAACTAACATTTCTACCAATTAATACTAACTCCTTGCACTTTCATTCAATCTTAAACTGAGATATTAGATGATAGTAAAATCCTTATCTGAATTAGATTATCTTATCAAAAAAGAAAACAAGTATGAACACTTGATAGATTTAGTCTAGAAATCAAATTCTAAGATCACAAATTCTAGCGTAAATATCATGTATAATTGCTAAGGATTTTCATAGGTGGTATTTTTAACAATCTATTAAATAAGGAAAAACACAAAAAATTTAGCTCCAAATGAACTCGAGTAAGGTCAAGCAGCTACAGAAACTTGATATTTTATAAGTTGACCTTAGTTAATGTTGATGACTGTAATCACACAAATTTTAAAATCCTTTTCTACGACTCTCTTTTACGATCAATTAGGCAAGCGAACCTATTAATTGTAATATTATAGAGTTGAGTTCAGATATCATTCCTCTAAGGATTAGCAAGTACTAATAATAACTCTAAACCAACTATCTAAGTGCACAATTTCGAAAGATTCAATTTAAATTAGAAACACTTGACAAAACCTATAGCAATTAAAACTAACACAATAACTTGATTACTAAATCCGATAATTAAGAGCATAACCAACCCTTACTACTCCTCTAATTGTCATGTGACTTCACCCTTTCAATAAATTAGTTAACAAGCAATGGTTATCTCTGAACCGCGAAGTATCTAACACTAAGCCAATCTTCCTTCTAGATTTATTAGCTCCTAACCCTAATCGCATTAATAAAGATCCCTCTTTTATCAAAATCGATTAGAATTGCATTAACACTTTTGGACCCTCCATCAGGTCAAATTATCTAGTTTAACCTAATACGGAAAATTGATGTTCTCTATCCCTAGATTACATTTGAATTCCTTTATTCATGCACTATCTATTCAAACAAGAGATTTTCCAATCCACTTCTAAGAAATCAAAGTAAACTCAATGCTGGCCATACATCAAATTAGCAACACTAAATGAACAACATGAATAAATTCAGAGAATTCCACTATTCATTAACTATGCAATCAATCTAATATTACATGATAATTAAGGTTTGTAAGGTTCGAGTATGAAATAAATTAGCCACTCATGGTTTTCAAGTAACAAATCAATGAAGATGAAAAACCCATGTGCATAAGCCCTTCGGAAGAGAAAGATGAATCCATTGATGTTGCTTTTTCCTTTGATAATCTTTCCCCGGTCTCCTCCTCTTCTTCTTTTTGTCGTTTTTTTCTATCTTCTTCAAGTTAGGAACTCCCCTCACCTAGAAAACGAAGAGATATATATATGGAAAACAAAAAATCTCCTGAAACGGCCAAACTTTTCCATATACATGGTCTCGACCCATGGTTATACACGGCCATGCCTTGCAATAGTGTTTGAAGTGAATAAGCCAACATACAGCCATACCTTCAACCATGTAAGCTTTTGTTGGTTTTTCAAACTCAACACACGACCGTGATTTGGAAATACACGCCCATGTACTTCCCCTGTTCCTTCCAAAAATGCATTTTTCTTCGTGTATTCTTCTCCGATCTCAATCTAAGTCGATATCTCCTCTCAAAATAGTGGTCTTCATCCGTGAAACTAAAATATTTCTCTTTTAAGTATCCAAATTCTTCAAGATAACATCAACTTATTACATAAATAACTAGAATTCATCTAAAATACAAGTGTTAATTTATACTTATTAGTCAACTAAGTTAAACTGAAAGTCGAGTTGAGTCAACTAGCTTTACTCAACTCACTAACATAAGTCTTCCATACAATACCCCCATGAAGACTTGAGTAAACTTAAAGCAATGGAGCTAAAACCCAAGTTAATTTAATCTAAGCTACCTTAAATTAACTTGATTAAAATAGGATAAATACCTACAAATATCATGAAAAAAATTAGAGTTTTAGAGTCTTATAAACAAAAGGAAAATTACATGTAAATCTCATCTCCAAAAACACCTTGTTATTAACCTTATATCATCCCATGTTTGAGGCCATCTTACCTAATCTTAACCTAATCAAAATTAACCCAAAATTTTGCCATGATTAAGCTAAGGATTTTAACTACAAATATATGGAATTTCAACCTAAGAGACTACTTAGAAGTTACTAAAATCTACCCTTCTCTATTGACAATGTTAGCATCATGTGATTTTATCCATATGTCCTTATTAACCTTATCTTATCTTATGCAATCACTACTAATGTACTTAAGAACAATTACAAGTTCACAAATACAAATGAGGATCCAATTGAATGATACACAATCAAAACGTCATGAACCTTAAATTGAAAAAAAAAACCTAAAAGGGAATGAAAAAGGATAGAAAAAGAAGAAATAATTCCTCACCAGATATTACTCACTAGTTGGAATTAGGATGGATTTGATGTTGTTGATATTACACACAATAAGGATCAAATCCCACTCGCCACACTTCAAGAAGAAATGATAAGAGCAAATAGCATGAAAGGATATGTCCCTCATGGTTTCAATATCTAAAAAATGATGTCTCAAAAGTTCTTTACAAAACTGAATTAGCAAGTATTTATACGTTACTCTAAACAAGGAAATTGCAATAACGCCAAATAGTAAAAAACCAGTCCTACGAGTCCTTTGAAGAACCGATTCTCCACATGAAAGAGGAATGAAGATGGACGATTTTTTCAAGTGAAATGCAAGTGAAATAAAGGCCGGTTCCTCTTGTCTTTATAGGTTCAAGTATAGCTTACACACTTAAGATCAGTATGTTAGTTTGCCATCTTGTAAAACCAACAAATGTACTTACTAAAATGCAAAACAATTATACAATGGAAACGAAGTCACTAAACAAATATCTTCAGGGTCTAATTGTTCAAAGAGAACCCTCATCGCCAAATTTTGTAATCCTTTGGCTCTTGCCCTAGTGATGGGTCTTGTAGGTATATGATTCCTATCATCTCCTTGGGCTTGTAGAAGATTTGCCCTCAAATCTGATAGGACTTCATGAATGTCATTTGACAAATAGGGTGATAGATTTGCAACATTGAATGTAGCAAAAATGTCATATCCTCTTAGCAATTCTATCATGTATGCATTGTTGTTGATATGTTTAATAATTCTGAAAGATCTATCTGCTCTTGGTGATAGCTTTTGTGACTTCTTGTGAGGAAACCTATCTTTATTGAGATTAATCCAGACTAGATCACCTAGATTATAAATTATGGTTTTCTTGTTTTTGTTTCCAGGAAGTTTCTACTGTTCTTGTCTTTTCTGAAGATGTTCAGCTGTCTTTTGATGAAGTTTTTGAATCACCTGGGCTCGTTTTACACCACTTAAGCTTTCTTCCTTTATTACCAATTAGCTATGAAATCCAATGGAAGAGTAGGATTATAGCCATACACAACTTCAAAGGGAGACTTACTGGTTGAACTATGAGTAGACCTATTGTGAGCAAACTTAACAATAGGAAGACACAAGTCGTAATTAGTAAGATTCTTGCTAACCGTTGCTGTCAGTAAGATACCAAGAGTACGATTAACAACCTTCATCTAGCCATTAGTCTGTGGGTGGCAAGAGGTACTATACATGAGTTTAGTACCAAGTCTTCTCTATAGTGTCCTCCAGAAAAAAGCTAAGAAACTTAGTGCCTCTATCAAATAATATGCTATGTGGAACACCATGTAGTTCCATAATTTCTTGCATAAAAAGGTTAGCTATAAAAAGTGCATCATCCGTTTTGTGAAAAGGCACAAAATGGTACATTTTGCTGAATCGATTAACAACAATCATAATAGAATCCTTCTCCCTTTGTGTCTTAGGCAGACCCAAAATAAAATCCATGTTGATATTAGTCAAAGGTTGAGTAAGTATAGGCAAAGGCATATATTAACCTTGAACACCTTTCTTTCCTTTGCTCTTTTACATGCCCCACACCATTCTAATACCATATGAACATCCTTTATCATGCCCCTCCAATAAAAAATGTTCTTTTAACAAATCCAGAGTCCTTTTTTCACCAAAATGACTAGATAACCTTCCAGCATGTGCTTCCCTTACTAATAATTCTCTCACAGATTCATAAGGTATACAAAATTTTTCAACTTTATACAAAAAAACCATCAATCGTATAATACCCTTCAAATATTTTCCCCCTAGAACATTTCTCAACCACTACTTTCAAATATTCATCATGCATATATTATTCCTTTAGTAATTCAAACCCAAGCAGTTTCGACTATAGAGAGGTGATAAGTACATACCTGCATGATAAGGCGTCAGCTACCATATTCATGTTACCCTTCTTATACTTAATCACATATCAAAAACTATTTAGAAACTCAACCCATTTGGCTGAACATTTTGACAGATTGTTTTGACCCCTAAAATGTTTTATGGATTCATGATCTGTATAGATAATAAATTCTTTGGAAGAAGATAATCTGATGCGAGATCGGTTTGATCGGATTCCTAACTGATACGAACCACGCCAACCTATGACGAAACCCAATACCAATACGCTCGGAACTCGTTACCTAAGATGCCAAACACCTAAAGTGGAAACCGCGACCCGTTATCTATAAGCGAGACAAGAACCTTAGTATAATGTGAAGACGCCACAATCGGGATGAAAGACCGATTGATAAGTCGGGATGAATGCCACGGAAATTAATCTGATAAGTTCTAGTTAGTTCTTGAAGAACCAAGAGAGGAGCCTCTCAAAAGTGTTTGTAATGTTCTAATATGTATCCTATCTCTATTCTAAACCCTAGGAGCTTTTATACTAGGGTTACAATTCGTAAAAATACAAGTCCAAAATGACGTCACTTCAATAAGTGCATAAAAATAACAAACAAGACATGTTGGCCGGCGTGGGATACACGGCCGTGTACTTTGGCCATGTATGATTCTGTGGAAATTCTTGTCTCCTTACACGGCTGTGCCTTTTAGCCGTGTGTCTAGCCGTGTATGATTCTGTGCAATCTTGAGATTCCTACACGGCCGTACCTTGAAAGTACACGCCCTCTTCATCCCGTGTCCGGTGTGACTTGTACAAGAGCAAGGGTCTACCCATGGTTGTTCCAATCCTTTCCAACTTCATGATTTCTTCAATCCTTTCCGGCTTCATGGACATCCTTTATCAACCCGTTAAGTGCTTCCTTGAGTCGTTTTGCTCGACTTCTTGTGATCGGTCCAGGTGGCACGTCAAGAGGATCCACATTTCTTCTTTCGGCTTGGCTCTCATCATGGATCTCATCATAATCTTACCATGTTATTAATGCCCTCACTAAGGAATAGAATTCCTTATCATATATTGAGTAGTTTAGAGTTGCACCACTCAATGTTTCACTAAAATTTGCAATAGGCCTTTTATCCTGCATCAACACAGTACCAATCCCTATCTTTGAGGCATAATACTCTAATTCAAAAACCCTATCTAAATCTAGTAAAACCAATACTGGAGCACTAGTAAGTTTTACCTTTATCTCTTCAAAACTCTTTTAGACCTTCTCACCTCAAGTAAAAGGAACATTTTTCCAAGTTAGTTTAGTCAAAGGACTGACAATACTATTGAAGCTATGGACAATGCATTTATAAAATGAAGCTAGTCCATGAAAACTTCTTACCTCAGCAATTGATTTTGGTGTTGACCATTCTCTTATAGCCCTCACTTTCTCCTCATCAACCTTTACACTAGAACTAGATATAATAAATCTTGAAAATGTTACCTTAGTTTGGTAGGAAGAACGCTTATGGAGATTAGCATACAACTGTATCGCCCTCAATACTGAAAATACAGCCTGTAGATGCTCTACATGATTTTCTAGGTTTTCTTTGTATATCAAAATGTCATCAAAATAAACAACAACAAATTTACCTAGAAACTCCTTCATTACATAATTCATTATCTCATAAAAGTACTAGGATCATTAGTCAAACCAAATAGCATGACCATCTATTCATATAATCCATGGCTTGTTTTAAAAGTGGTCTTCCACTCGTCTCCTTCTCTCATTTGAATTTGGTGATATTTGCTTTTAAGGTTTAGCTTTGAGAATACCTGTGCACCATATAGCTCATATAACATCTCAACAAGTCTAGGAATAGGATACTTATATTTGATGGTGATTTTGTTTATGGCTCGACTATCAATGCACATCCTCTAAGTGCCATCCATCTTAGGGATAAAAAGGGCTGGAATAGCACAAGGACTGATACTCTCCTTAATAAAACCCCATTCTACCAGCTCATCCACCTGACGTTTCAATTCTTTAGCATCCTAAGGATTCATGCGGTATGCAAGTTGGTTTGGTAAAACTAATCCAAGCTAGAAGTCAATGGCATGCTCAATACCTCTTAGAGGTGGCAATCCCTCTAGCAATTCATCTGTTAAAAGGTCACTATAGTCATCTAGTACCTGAGATAATACAAGGGGGTAGATGCTCGTGCCCATCCATCTCTAGGGCATACCTCATCTATAATAAATATACTGGTCTCTCATCTGCTATGGCCTCCTCTAACTCATATTTTCCCACCAATAAGTGATAGGAACAAAAATCTGACAAGACCTATCATTAGGGCAAGAACTAAAGGATTTCGAATATTGGCGATGAGGGCCCATTTTGAGCAAATCGACCTTGGAATTATTCATTTACTAACATTTTTTATCTTATTCATATATTATATATTCCAACATACACACTTATCATATTTTATGGGGCGATGGACAAACTCACTCAAACTCAGTTTATAGGTTATCCATGGACTGACTTGAATCGGCGATGAGTTGGGCCGACAAATCCAATGGAAGAGCTTGCATGATGAAGACTATTTTCTTTTATTTTGTAATCGTTTTATGGACTATTTTATGCTGTATTTTCTTTTGGGACACTTTTATTTTGATTGTAATTTTCATTTAGGACTGGCCACCCTAAAAGTGGCATAATTGCAATTTTTGTGCATTTTCTAACCCTAAGGGTAGCAAGTATAAATACTTGCTTATAGTAGGGTTTGAGGAGGCCAAATTTTTCAAAATTAAGGTACACTTTGCATGAGGATTAGGGTTCTCCTAATTGTCATTAGACTCTTATCAATTTCAATCCCAAGAGTTGAAATTGTGGCAAGTGCAACACTTTGAAATTATAAGTAATATCAATTTCATTTTGTTGTGATTTCTTTTCTTCTCTAGTGTGTAATATCTACGGGTGAATTGTGATAGTTCTTGATTAGATTTTTTATTGCATTTGTGATCAATTATCTTGCTATAAGGTTGATTGTTTTAGTACTTGATATCATCATCTTCTTTTGTGACATGAATTGGGAATTGTAGGAAGAAGTTGAAATCACGGTTTTGATCTATTCTTCTTGATTTGATTCATGTGGATTTCACTTATAATTGTTGTTATTTTTTGAAGATTACATATATGTAGGGCGCCGGCCTTTGTTGCCGGCCTATGTATTTAAGTCGCCGGCCTTGAATGGCCTCGCACAACTTTTTCTAGGCATGATATAAATAGTGTCTTTAGGTATTTCAAAAAAATAGATGTTATTTTGTTGAAAAGATAAACACTTTGAGTGTGTGTGAATCCTTGATGTGCCTAAATCCAAAATTAAGCACATGCAAAACCAATTTGAAAGACAATTAAACAATGTCAATCAAACTAGTCTCAATCATATGAACAATGGCGTCAAATCCTCAAAGTTTATGACAGATTCTTCAATTAAGATGTGAATCAATAATGAATCTAAATATGATGAAGCTCTGATACCAAAAAGATGATATGCCTAATTCCACTAAGAAGCACAATCAAAAGACTTAAGAAAAACAATCTCAAGTCAAGGCAAAAACCGGATCCACAAGGCTAAATCACGTGAACCCTAATGAAGATATGATGAAATTCAAATGTCCAATGATATAGTAATAATACCACAATGATAATATCTTCTAACAACACTCTAATCTCATATAATCCATGCAAATAATCCACATATTCAAAAGAAAACCTTAATTATAAGAATTCCTTTCCAATAGAGAAGAACACGTTTTCAAGTGTAATCTTCAATGATGATCTGAATCCAATTGCTAAGTACTTCAAATAAAAACAAACATTTGTGAATAATAATATGTATTTCTGACCAAGAACTATCTCAATTCAACCCTACATATGACATACTAGAGAAGAAAAGAAATCACAACAAAATGAAATTGATATAACTCACAATTTCAAGATGTTGCACTCGCCACAATTTCAACTCTTGGGATTGAAATTGATAAGAGTTTAGATGAAAATCAGGAACCCTAATTCTCACGTGAAAGGTAGTGTTTGATCTGCAAAAATAAGCTCCCTCAAACCCTCTCCTAAGCAAGTATTTATACTTGCTACTCCTAGGGTTAAAAAGTGCTCAAAATTACAAGTTTGCCACTTTTAAGGTGGCTAACCCTAAATGAAAGTTACAAAGAAATAAAAGTGTCCCAAAACCAAAATACAACCAAAATAGTTCAATAAACATTTACAAGATACAAAATAACATAAGTCTTCATGATCCAATGCCTTAGAATAGAGAACAATCGCAACGAGTGTTTGATTGTTATCATGAAAAATGTTCTGTGTCTAACTGAAGTTGTAGGGCATTTTGGCATCCCATGGAGAATTATAATTGTACCTGTAAGATTATTCTCAAATTTTATTAGAAATAAAGATATAAGGTAAAATATGAGCAATTTGGTTAATCATCCAAATTGGGTTCTAAAGAGGTTGATAGTGTCAGAAATTTTCCCATCAATCCTCTTAGAGAGTTCTTGAATATTGAGAATTTGTTTTTCCTATATTCTACTTGTTCTTATTAGATTCTTAGTCCCTGTAGAATTTGTGGTGAATATCGTTATTGAATTCTTGGAATTCTTTAACCTTAGTCATTGATTTATAGAACGTGGTCTCTATCGTTCTATGATTTGATTGTGAATTAGTTTAATTTTATCAATCATGGCATCTATAGATTGGTAATTTTATCCATATCCTTTGATTTTACTTCGTTAGTACCAAATATAGAAAAACCCTAAAATTGTTATTGGCGATTTCATTTGTGTGAGAAGGATTAGATTCTGATTCCGTGTCATTTGGTATCAGAGCATTCCGATTTCGTATCATTTGGTATTAGAGCATATCAATTTTGTAACATATTTAGTAATGTATTTCATATAATTTGAAATTCTACGCTCGTTATCCCATTCCTTTATATATGATTATTCTTTCTAATTGTTTTAAATATCTATTTCTTGTTGTTTGTTATACTTATCAAACGAATTTCATGTCTTACTCATTTTTCTATTTTAAAGCCTATTATTATTCCTCATAAGTTTTTGGTTATTCATAAATTATTAATGTAATATTAATTTATCATGATGTTTTAAATTTTTTGTCATAAATTTCTCAAAATTTTAATATTGCAAAATTGTCATTCTCGTTACCCTGGCCTAGAAGTATCTATTATTTCACTTATTTTCTATCAACACCATCAATACTTGCATCTTAAAAAATATATATTCTCGAGGAGTGAGCTAATACCCAGTATATATAACGTAAACACATACGCATGAACAAACATAAACATAATTCACATGCATTATGTAGTACTTAGACATAAGCAACCATTGCATGATATAATTTAATTATATAAACAACAACAGGGTAATCATGACCTACTTAACACACTTAAACACTGGAACATGAATTAGTGATGGGAACTGCCACTATAGGCCCCATACCTATGATCACTTAAACCACTTAAATTTGGTTATGAGAACTGCCACTACAAGCCTCACACTCTTGATCACTTAAATTAACCCAAATCATTTCTAAGTATGACTCCACTAGGGACGATGTCACACAAGGAACATTGAGGTGCTCCTTAGAGATTTGCCACTACAGGCCCCTAAGTTGGGCTTAGCACAAACATCATACGCTTAAACCCTTAATTAGTCTTAAACTCAATCCTTTTCAATGTATACATACTAACTTAAAGAAAGCACAAGAAACACATAAGTTACATGTACCTTGAATCCTAGCCTTAAGCATGTTTGGTCCTAAACTTAAGTTAAGCTGAAATCTATACAACATGAATAAGTCCTTCTTAGTACTAATCTAAGAGTTACCAAATTTCTTAATTCTCTTAATCTATTAGAGTTTCTACGATCTTACTAGCTATCTAGGTTATGTGGGAGTTTGTTTAATTGAAATTAAATCAAATAACAAGTTTTAAACTAAGTATGTGATCATGTCTAGGATCGTGTACTTCAACATGCCCTTATGCATGATCATGTAGATGGCTGTGTACCCTTCTATACATGTTTTCCCTTTAACATACCCTTGAACACAAGCGTGTATCCAACCGTGTTAAAGTTTCTCCTCAACATGCCCTATAGCACGGCTATATATCTGGCCATGTATGCTTTGCACATATATGCATTCTAGGACGGTTAAGTACATGGGCATGTACTTAGCCATGTTTGCTCCATTTCCCCATGAATCCTAATTCCTCTTTTCCCAGTTTGATCTAATTCCTAAATCCCTTATTCCAAAGCTTAATTTAATCTTAAAACATGTAGTTTCTAAACAATTTATGTGGATTAGGATACTTCATCAAAATTTCTATGGATTGAATCATTGATTTGTTGATTCTCGTGTTCGTTACGTCTTGTCTTTAATTCGGATCCTAATTGATAGAGCCATTTTATACTCAATCTTTATAGTATAAATTGTGTTAAATTATTATTGATTTTATAGAAATCATAAGGAAATGGAACTTTAATTCTATCATCGTGATAAATCAGGTTAAATGGAGTCAAGGATGTTAATTCAAGTATTTTAGAGAAGTCATCTACAACTTGGATCAAGACAAGGAATTACACCACCGAAGGAAGCACGGTTTGAGGCACGGCCAAGGTTCAAACCGTGTTACACACTGGACAAGAAGGCGAAAATGAGGACTTTCAACAGAGAGAGACACGGCTTAAGGCACGGCCGTAGTGGAAGCCGTGGGAGAAACCGTGCTTGAAGCCGTGGTGGAAGCTAGGTGTGCCAAGGAGAAGAAAGTGTGGAACATCAACCAGATGAAGGCATGGCTCGAAATATAGCCGTGGGTGTAACCGTGGTACACACTGGACATGGATGAAGACTTGTAGATTATGCACAGATTAAGGCACGGCTTGAACTCTGGCCGTGTGTGTAACCGTGGCACACACTGGGCGCGGATGAAGACTTGAAGAATATGCATAGAGGATGGCACGGCTTGACCCACGACCGTGTGATGGGGCGTGCCAGGCAGACGAATCTTCACTTCTCGAAATCTACTTGGAAAAGGAAAGATATTTTTGTATCTTGCTAGCAAAAGATCACATGCCATCTCCCTAACAATATAAATAGAACCAACCTTAGAGGGTTAGGACAACTTTTGAACTTTTGAATCTTTGAATCTAGAATCACCTTGGAGACAAGAAGGAAACGCAGAGGCAGAGTAAGCAACCGGGTTCATTATGTTTTTATTTTTATTTTTCGTTTTGTTGATGAACATGAGTAGCTAAGCTACTTTTCTAGCCAAAGGGTCATAGATGTTTAATTCTCCACGAATTGTGAGGTCTAATTGACTTGTATTTATTCTATTCTTTGCTTTCGGGTATTCATATATCTTCTGATCGTTTTGTCATTATTATCTTTGTTGATTGGTATGAATAGAGCTCTTCTACTCAATTAGCAAGTTAATATATTGTCAACTAGCACGTCAAATCCGTAATTGTTTGATTGTTCTAGTCTTAGTGACGCAATAACATGTTTGGTTATAAAAGAGATGATCGAATTCATGTTATGGAGGTGTGTGATCATGTTTAAATAGGTTATCTTATAATCTACTGGCATGAATTGGTGGTCTCTCTAGATCTTAATGCTATTGATAGATTAAATCCTAAGCGCTTGTCTAGGGTTGTTTAATCAATAAGAGAAATAATTCAAAGCGCTTGTCTGAGGTTATCGAGGAAGTAAGGAGAGATAGGTTGTTAGAGCTTGTTAATAACCATAACCAGTTTATCTAGAACTAAGAATAGAAAACATTTGTTCCTAAAATTAAACTATCTTGATTTCTTTGGCTAGGCTTTTATTAATATCCGATTTTCTTACCTTGTTTTACTTTATTTTGATTCACAAACAAAACCCCCCATTTTTCTTTTCCCTTTTATTCTCCTTGAATAGAAATAAGTTTAACCAATCTCTGTGGATTCGACCCTACTCACCACTATATGCAAATCATATAATTGTCTAGGAGTAGGTTTTATTTTTGTTGGATTCGACACCCATCAAATTTTGGCGCCGTTGCCGGGGATTGGTGTCAAATTTATTTCTATTCTTGTATGACTCATTCTTGTCAGACAGGTGAACTAATTTATAATCCGGAGATTGAGAAGACTCTAAAGAGACCACGACAAGAAGCTAGATCATCCACTAGACCGAACTTAGTATCGGACTTGTTTGATTTTGAAAAAGAGGACGACATGGCAAATCTCGAGAGAACCTTAAGGGAGTTGGCTGCACCGGATGTGAATCAACAACCACTTTGTATTCACTATCCTGAACTAGCTGTGGAATTCGAATTGAAATCTGGGTTGATACATCTGCTACCTACATTTCATGGTCTTGAGAATGAAGATCCTCACAAGCATTTGAAAGAGTTCTATATAGTGTGTTCTAGTATGAGGCAGCAAGGAATAACCGACGATCAAATTAAGCTACGCGCTTTTCCATTTTCTTTAAGTACTAAAGCTAAAGATTGGTTGTTTTATTTGCCTCCAGGTTCTATAACCACATGGATTGATATGGTGAGACTCTTCTTGGACAAATTCATCCCCGCATCCAGAGCCGCTGGTATAAGAAGAGAAATTTGTGGTATAAAACAAAGGGACACCGAGACTCTTCATGAGTATTGGGAGAGGTTCTAGCAACTGTATGCAAGCTGCCCACAACATGGGATATCTGAACAACTCCTCATCCAATATCTCTACGAAGGCTTACTTCCGATGGAAAGAAAGATGATGGATGCTGCAAGTGGAGGCGCCATAGTAAACAAAACCCCTGGTCAAGCTAGGGAATTGATCTCCATTATGGCTGCTAATTCACAACAATTTGGGTATAGGCATGATACATCTTCAAGGAAGGTAAATGAGGTAAGTGTGTTTAACCTTGAACATCAAATTTCTAATCTAACCTCCCTTGTGCAGCAGCTAGCTCTTAGAAAAACACAGCAGGTGAAAGCTTGTGGAATTTGTGCTGCTCCTAGTCATCCGACCGACATGTGCCCCACATTGCAAGATGACAATCATGAACACGCCAATGCTGTAGGCGAATTTCCAGGACAACCGCAGAGGATGAATGGTCCCTATTCAAATACTTACAATCCCGGATGGAGGGATCATCCTAACTTCCGATATGGCAATAACCCACAACAATTCCAACAATTCCAACCAAAGTCATCACACCAAGTACCCCAAGCTCCTTCCACTTCAGGTATGTCTCTTGAGGATATTGTTAAGTCTCTAGCTGTGAATACCAAACAATTTCAGGAGGAAACAAAGCAAAGCATTCAAAACTTGGAGAATCAGGTAAGTCAACTTGCTTCAGCCGTAAACAGGTTAGAAACTTAAGGTAAGTTACCTTCTCAAACTATTACAAACCCGAAGCAAAGCATTAATGCAATTACCTTGAGAAGTGGAACAGAATTGCAGGGATCAAATAAGAAAGGACATCCGTCTAATCTTGAGGAAGAGACCAAGAAAGAGATTTCGACTCCGAGCCAGCAGGGCTACCAGATTAGCAAGTCTCTAGTTGAGCCATCGAAGGTCACATTGATACCACCTCCTTTCCCCTCTAGATTAGCGAAATCCAAGAATGAAGTGGAAGAAAAAGAGATTCTGGAAACTTTTCGCAAAGTCGAGGTAAATATTCCTTTGCTTGATGCAATTAAGAAAATACCGCGCTATGCTAGATTTCTCAAAGACTTATGCACTAACAAAAGGAAGTTGGAAGGAAATGAAAAGATTAGTGTGAGTGAAAATGTTTCCGCCATTATTCAGAAGAAGCTCCCCCCTAAATGTAAGGATCCAGGTATGTTTACAATTCCTTGCAAAATAGGTAATCTTGGAATTGCTAAAGCCATGTGTGATCAAGGAGCTTCTATCAATGTCATGCCTTTGTCTGTTTATCAATGGTTAAATGTTGGTCCTTTGAAGGAAACGGGTGTTATTGTCCAACTTGCCGACAGGTCCAATGTTTATCCTGAGGGAGTTCTAGAGGATGTTTTAGTTCAAGTCAATGGGTTGGTTTTTCCTGCTGATTTTTATGTGCTTGACATGGACGATAGTGATTCTCATACTTCATCACTGATATTATTAGGACGACCATTCCTTAAGACTTCTAAAACGAAAATTGATGTAAATCATGGCACCCTCACTATGGAATTTGATGGTGAAGTGATTAAATTTAACATTTATGATGCCATGAAACATCCTAACGATATCTCTCCTATTTTTGTTGCGGATGTTATTAACCCATCACCACAGGCACCTAAGCTGGAATCAAGATCCTTATCCGAACATCTAGCCAGGAACGTCTAGCCAAAGACGTTAAAGAAAGGCGCTTCATGGGAGGCAACCCATGTCAAAAAAAAAAAAGTCTTTTAGTTTTATTTTGTTTTAGTTTAGTTTGTTTTAATTTTAGTGTAGTTTTGAACTCTTTGGATCAGCTGCAGCAAGGATACACATAATCAGACGACACTTTCCAGAGCTTAAGGGGAAAACTCCAATACCAGGGAAGTACCAGTATTTCCTTTCTCTTATTCTCTAATGTTCCTTGAGTTGTTAATTCCTTTACAATTGTGCTAAATTAGGAACAGTGAGGACACTGTTCAAGCTAAGTGTGGGGGAGAGGATAATAAATTATAGAGAATAAAGAATTGATCCATACTTTGAATGTTTGTCCTTAAGCAATTTTAAGCCAATTTTTTTCAAAATTATCATAAAATCTAGAGATTGTACTAAATGTTGTAATAAGCATCTACAAAATGTGAAATTGACTTGTTCAAATGTTTTACTCACCCACTGCTGTGATTAGAATACATGGTTAAAATTAAGTAGTGAAATCTTTAAGAAACAAATTTACCTTGTATTTAGCTTTAGAATTGGAAGTCTAAGAGTAAGTCGAGTCCCTAAGTGAAAAATAAACAAGTTTACTTCTAGGTTATATTAGCTACTGTATACTCTTTGAAGTTGTTTGTAAAGCAATCATAACACTTAGTGAAAAAAAAAAAAATCAAGCATAGCCATTACTCCAATGATTCAACTAATTGAGTTAAGAGTATTCAAACTTGAATGTTAGAGTGAGGAAGAGTCCGTAGGGGTATCTCAAAAACCGGTCACTTGAGTGATGAGCTCGGGATGTTGCCGACTCAATGAACTCACTATAACGATAAGGGCAAAAAGGGCAAAAGTTCATGAAAAGAAGCGGGCAAAAACCCGTCAAAATAGATGCTTGAATAAATCAAAAGCACATGAATGTGAACATTCATTGAATAAAACAAAGATGTATAAAAGGGAGAATATCTAGCAAAGAGCTTATACCATATGCTTTTACTTTATACTGCAAGGATCATATGTTTGCTAATATCCAATGAAGTTTAATTGGGTGTTTTTCCTTAGTGGATTAAGTATTTACTTTTGGAATAAAAATTCTTTTGCTAAACATGAGGATTAAAGTTTGTTTTGTTTAGATTAGCTATTGAATTTTGTCCATAATAATTTGATCACAGGAAACCAGTTTGGTTGAAGTAGTAGACATTAAATTACAAGTCATGAATTACAAATGAATAGATGCTTGGAATGATGAAAAGAAAGTTTGTATAATCCATGACAGATTTCTCAATTGATTTGATGCAATTGCTTGAGGACAAGCAAGAGTTTAAGTGTGGGGGAATTTGATAGAGCCATTTTATACTCAATCTTTATAGTATAAATTGTGTTAAATTATTATTGATTTTATAGAAATCATAAGGAAATGATACTTTAATTCTATCATTGTGATAAATCAGGTTAAATGGAGTCAAGGATGTTAATTCAAGTATTTTAGAGAAGTCATCTACAACTTGGATCAAGACAAGGAATTACACCACCGGAGGAAGCACGGTTTGAGGCACGGCCAAGGTTCAAACCGTGTTACACACTGGACAAGAAGGCGAAAATGAGGACTTTCAACAGAGAGAGACACGGCTTAAGGCACGGCCGTAGTGGAAGCCGTGGGAGAAACCGTGCTTGAAGCCATAGTGGAAGCTAGGTGTGCCAAGGAGAAGAAAGTGTGGAACATCAACCAGATGAAGGCACAGCTCGAAATCTTGCCGTGGGTGTAACCGTGGTACACACTAGACATGGATGAAGACTTGTAGATTATGCACAGATTAAGGCACGGCTTGAACTCTGGCCGTGTGTGTAACCGTGGTACACACTGGGCGCGGATGAAGACTTGAAGAATATGCACAAAGGATGGCACGGCTTGACCCACGGCCGTATGATGGGGCGTGCCAGGCAGACGAATCTTCACTTCTCGAAATCTACTTGGAAAAGGAAAGATATTTTCGTATCTTGCTAGCAAAAGATCACATGCCATCTCCCTAACAATATAAATAGAACCAACCCTAAAGGGTTAGGACAACTTTTGAACTTTTGAATCTTTGAATCTGGAATCACCTTGGAGACAAGAAGGAAACGCGGAGGCAGAGCAGGCAACCGGGTTCATTATGTTTTTATTTTTATTTTTCGTTTTGTTGATGAACATGAGTAGCTAAGCTACTTTTCTAGCCAAAGGGTCATAGATGTTTAATTCTCCACGAATTGTGAGGTCTAATTGACTTGTATTTATTCTATTCTTTGCTTTCGGGTATTCATATATCTTCTGATCATTTTGTCATTATTATCTTTGTTGATTGGTATGAATAGAGCTCTTCTACTCAATTAGCAAGTTAATATATTGTCAACTAGCACGTCAAATCCGTAATTGTTTGATTGTTCTAGTCTTAGTGACGCAATAACATGTTTGGTTATAAAAGAGATGATCGAATTCATGTTATGGAGGTGTGTGATCATGTTTAAATAGGTTATCTTATAATCTACTGGCATGAATTAGTGGTCTCTCTAGATCTTAATGCTATTGATAGATTAAATCCTAAGCGCTTGTCTAGGGTTGTTTAATCAATAAGAGAAATAATTCAAAGCACTTGTCTGAGGTTATCGAGGAAGTAAGGAGAGATAGGTTGTTAGAGCTTGTCAATAGCCATAACCAGTTTATCTAGAACTAAGAATAGAAAACATTTGCATCGATGATCAATTCCTAGAATTAAACTATCTTGATTCCTTTGGCTAGGCTTTTATTAATATCCGATTTTCTTACCTTGTTTTACTTTATTTTGATTCACAAACAAAACCCCCCATTTTTCTTTTCCCTTTTGTTCTCCTTGAATAGAAATAAGTTTAACCAATCTCTGTGGATTCGACCCTACTCACCACTATATGCAAATCATATAATTGTCTAGGAGTAGGTTTTATTTTTGTTGGATTTGACACCCATCACTAATTAAAATGAGCGATGGAAATTGGTTAAGTTCTCTATTCCACAAGCATAGCAGTAATCATGAAATTGTTAAGTCTCTTTACCTGGTTTTCCTTGTAATTGGCTCGGTAGATCATTAAGTCACCTTACGCTCTTGAGAGTGTTTTTCCCTTTCCGTTTACTATTTCACTACATAAAATAGTAAAGGAGGCTCTTTAGGTTAACTTAGGGTATGTATACCCTTCATGTAAAATGACCCATTTGCCCCTCACTTTATGTACATTTTTTGACCTTAGCCTTGACTTTATATTATAACGTATATCAATATAAAATAAAATTTCAAGTATTTATAGGACATGTCTACAAAATAAGGTAGATTAACATCAAATTTGTCCCTCCTTATTGCCATTTAGTTTGCTTCTAGTCACCCTTACATTTGGTTAGACTAATCTTATTAGTTTCTAGTTAGCTTTTAGATCACTTCCCATTGGTATCACCATATGGAACATGGCAAATTTATGGCATATTTTAGGTTATTTAATTCCTTTGTTTTCTTATGATTAAATGGGATTTAATTTGGGCTTATATGGAAGAAATTCTAGATCAAGTTTGGGCTTAGCATCAGGTCATTTAACTACAATAAATAGAAAAATTTTATGAAAGTTGAGAAAAATATAATTTTTTTTACAAGATGGAAAGTCTAGTGGAAAAGTAGCCAAAAACAAAATGCTAGAATAAGTGACATAAAGATTGAGGAAGAACAGGGAAGATTCATGTTCACTCACTGGAAAACATGTTGAGAGACTCACTTTGTTGCACACTAGAAATTCACCAAAAAATGTGCTAGAATTCACTAGAAATTCACCAAAAAATGCGAGGAAGATTTGCCAAGCTACGAATCTGATATATATATATATATATATATATGTATGTATATAATGGCAAGAAGGAGAAAGAGATCAAATAAGGTTGAATCAAATTTTAAGAAATTATCTAAGATATCTAGTTGCATCTAACACACACACACACATATATATATATATAAACGACGAAGAAGGCATAGTTACGTTGTGACCGTGTTGATTAGAAAACTTCCTACAGAGAGATATACGACCATGTTACATAGTCGTGTTATGGTCATGTTGACACCACACTTTGTACCACAAGTTACATGCCCATGTTACACGGTTGTGTTAAAGTTATATTGATCTTATATAAAAAAAATTAAAAATTAAAATTTTCCATTGATCTTGGTAGTGTAAGGCATGATTTCAAGACACAAGAAACATAGAAGAAAGCCAACAGGAGTCTACACACTTGCATTCGTCAACCGTGTTAAGAACTCTTTCTTGTAAAAAGTAGGAATTGCTCTTTAAGTCTATAAAGCAATATTAGGGAAGTCTTCTGTTATTTTTTTCCCCATTCATTATTTTATTATTCTATTTTATATATTGAGGACAATGTACCATTTAAGTGTGGGGGAAATAACATTATATAATAAGCTTGCTTATAAATTGCATTCATAATTTAATAATTTATTGAAAATTTTTTCCTTGATATATCTTTACCTTTTCATTAGTGAACTTAGAATACTAGATTAGAGTTGAATTGTGAAATCTAAGTAAATCAAAAGTTATATGTTATTTAAGCTTAGAATTTAGAAACTCTAGATTGGAAGGATATTACTAATTAAGAATTAAGAATTCGAGTTTTTAAACTTATTTTGATAGATACACATCTCTTAGAAATCCTTATGAGTACTATGATCTCAAATAATTGAATTGAAAAGAATTATCCTTTGAAGACTCTTCCTATAAAATAGAAGTTAAAAAAGAAGAAGAAAAATAATAAAAATATATATAAATAAAGTTTAGTAGTGGGCCTCGTTAACTCGAATAACTAAGCCTACGAGGTGCCTTTCGAGGGATAACACCTATTGACTTGAGTGATGAACTTGGGATCCTTGACCTAAAGCTCATTACATGGGTTAAGAGAAAAGTCTAGGAAAACTGAACAACTAATTGAAATAAGTAATGGAGTTAATAGAGGTTCGGAGGGGTATCTTAAAACTTAGTAGCCTAAGATCATCCCGTTTGGCAATTACTGACCAATGAAATTACTCCATTAAAGAAAATAGCATTTATTAGACATCATAATACTTAAGGGGATGAAAAAGGGAGAGTATATATCTTAATTATGTTGAAAAAATTCTAAAAACCTTATTCTTGATTAAGTAATGTCTAGTACGATTTTGAGTTTGTAAATTTTTGTTTAAACAACATGATAAATTTTGATATTTCATCAATTAACTCTTGAACTCTAATATTAGTATTTATAGTACATTAAACATGATTAAGTAAAAAAAAAAAAGGATGTTGAGGAAAAGTAACTTTATTATGAATGTAATCTATTTAAGTACTAATTAAGAAATTTTGTCCTTGATCTTTAAAGTTTATTTTTATTGAGGACAAGTAAGGACTCAATTGTAGGGGAATTTGATAAAGATTTTAATGTACTAATTATTTATATAAATTATAATAACCTTTTATTTAAGTTTCTTACATTTTAAACGAATATTGCACTTAATCACTTTATATTTTAATTTCAGAGTCTTAAATTACAATTTATGAATTAATAGAAAAATTTTATGAAAGTTGAAGAGAAAAATATAAATTTTTTATAAGATGGAAAGTCTAGTGAAAAAGTAATTGAAAAAAACAACGCTAGAATAAGTCACGCAAAGATTGAAGAAGATCAAGGAAGATTCCTATTCACTCATTGGAAAACACGTTGAGAGACTCACTGTGTTGCACATTAGAAAATTCATCAAAAAGCATGCTAAAATTATCACCAAAAAATGTGAAGAAGATTTGCAAGCTTTGAATCTGATATGTATGTACATATATGTATATAACGACAAGAAGGAGAAAGAGATCAGATAAGGCTGAATCAAATTTAAAGAAATCATCTAAGATATCTAGTTATAGCCAACACACACACACATATATATATATAACCAACAAAGAAGGCAGTAGAGTTATAGTTTTTAGTAGAGTGGAATAGGTTAAATTAGGAGTAGAACCATAGGAGAAATTAGATTAGGAAAATAGAATTAGAAGATTAAGATTAGAATTAGATTAGGAGATTAGAATAGATTTTTATATTTTAATTTTAATGCTTCTTTTTATGCTTTCTTTTATCATCATTGTTTTTAGATTTAACATGTTTATAGCTTAATTTCTTTTATATTTGGGTACGTTGAACCCTAGAATGAACATGCAAATTTTTATGATTATTATTCAATGAAATATTTATCATTCTTGTGATTCAATTATGTGTTTTTATTATTTTCAATTTAATATTGCTAGATATTAGTTGAAATTTGATTTCTTATAGAAAAATTGAGAGATTTTATATAAGAATAGATCTAGCATAATTGAAAAGAGTTGCATGCAATCTTAGAGATAAGACAACATAAATGTTCTAAATTAGGGTCAATCTTAATAGTGGAATTCATAAATCGAATGTAATGCAATTTTAGGGTTTTAATTAAGAAGAGATTCCAATTAATTAACCTAGAATTAGGATTTAGTATGACTCGAGAGAGCTATTAGTTCAATATAGGAATTCCCACAATTTAAGAATAAAATAAGAATTTGAATAATAATTAGGTAATTACTGATACGAACCACGCCAACCCGTGACGAAACCCAATACCAATACGTTCGGAAATTCGTTGCCTATGACGCCCAAACACCTAAAGTGGAAAACTGCGGCCCGTTGTCTATAAGCGAGACAAGAACCTTGGTATAAAAGTGAAGACGCCACAATCGGGATGGAAAACCGATTGATAAGTCGGGATGAGCGCCACGGAAATCAATCCGATAAGTTCGAATTAAGTTCTTGAAGAGCCAAGAGAGGTGCCTCTTAAAAGTGTTTAATGTTCAATGATGTCTAATCTAAGTTGTTCTAAACCCTAGGAGCTTTTATACTAGGGTTACAATTCGTGTAAAAACAAGTCCAAAACAACGTAGTTTAGTTAAGTGACATAAAAACGCGAAACAGAACAAGCTGGCCGACAGGGGATACACGGCCTGTGTACACGCCCGTGTACTTTGGCCGTGTACTTGTCTGTGTAACTTCTGGCAACATATACGCCCGTGTACTTTGACCATGTATCTTTCTGTGCAACTTTTGGCAACATACACGCCCGTGTACTTTAGCCGTGTATCTTTCTGTGGATTTGCTTGACTCTATACACGGCCGTGCCTTTTAACCGTGTATCTAGCCGTGTATGATTCTAGGCAATCTTGAGAGTCCTACACGACTGTGCTTTGAAAGTACACGCCCTCTTCAACCCGTGTCCGGTGTGACTTGTATAAGAGCAAGGGTCTTCCCATGGTTGTTCCAATCCGTTCCAACTTCATGATTGGCCCAATCCTTCTCGGCTTCATGGACATCCTTTATCAACCCGTTAAGTGCTTCCTTGAGTCGTTTGGCTCGATTTCTTATGATCGGTCCAGGCGGCACTTCAAGAGGATCCACATTTCTTCTTCCGGCTTGGCTCTCATCTCGGATCTCATCATTCCCCTCCTCTTGAAAAGGATTTTGTCCTCAAATCATTTCCTGCATCAAATGGACTCAGATCAGTAACATTAAATGTAGCACTTACTTGATACTCACCAGGCAAATCTATCTTGTATGCATTGTCGTTGATGCGCCCAAGAACTTGAAATGGTTCATCGCCTCTAGGAAGTAGTTTAGATCGACGCTGCACGGGAAACCGCTCTTTGCGCATGTGAACCCAAACCCAATCTCCAGGTTCAAAAATAGCTTGTCGACGACCCTTGTTGGCTTGTTTCACATACTGCTCCGTTCGTCGTTCAATGTTCAGCCTTGCCTTCTCATGGAACTGTTGAACAAATTCGGCCTTCTTCTTGCCATCTAAATTAACATACTCAGAAATAGGCAAAGGTGATAAATCCAAAGGAGTTAGTGGATTAAAACCATACACAATTTCAAATGGTGAACAATGAATAATGCTATTTAAAGCCCTATTACATGCAAACTCCACAAATGGTAGATAATCCTTCCAAGTCCTAATGTTCTTCTCCATGATTGCCCCTAACAATTGAATTAACGTCCTATTAACCACCTCAATTTGCCCATCAGTTTGTGGGTGACGGATAGTCAAAAACATCCGTTTAGTTCCCAACTTTTCCTACAAGACTCTCCAAAAATGACTAAAAAATTTCTCATCTCGAATACTGACAATGCTCCTAGGTATACCATGCGGATGCACTACCTCTCTAAAGAACAAATCAACAATGTGTATAGCATGATCAGTTTTATGACAAAGACTGAAATGAACCATTTTAGAAATCCTATCCACAACCACAAAAATAGAATCTCGACCATGCCTAGGCTTAGATAATCCTAACACAAGATCTATGGACCTGTCTATCCAAGGCTCATGAGGAATGACACTATATTCATATAACCAATCTAAGAAGTCATCTAAGCAAGGAATAGTATGACGATACTTTACTATGATGTTGTTGCTGGCGCAGCAGTCAACACGCATTCTCCATGTCCCATCCTTCTTAGGCACCAAAATCACAAGCACTGCACATGGACTCATGCTCTCCCTCACGTACCCCTTCTCCATTAATTCTTCAACCTGCCTTTGGAGTTCCTTTGCTTCCTCCGGGGTGTTCCTATAAGTTGGCTTGTTTGGAATCAATGCTTCGGGTACAAGGTCAATCTGGTGCTCAATACCATGAACAGGGGGTAATCCCTTTGGAATCTCCTCAAGAAAGACATCTTCAAAGTCCTGCACAAAAGACACAACCACACTAGGCAAAGAGTTAGATAATTCGTTAGTAGTCAAAGATGTTTCCTTAAAAACCAGAAACAACATAGGTTGCTTCATCACTAACGCTCTGGTCACTACACTCGCTCTTGCCACAAAACTCTCCTTTTGCAAGGCTGCCCTCTCCTTTTCACTCACCACCAAAGTTGATTCCCCTTCAACTTGGCCTCTCACACACTTTCCCGCCTTCCTCTCCTTTTCCTTTTGATCTTGACTTTTATATTCCTTTTTCTTCTCATTGTCTTTTGCTCTCTCACTCTCACTCTGCTTTTCACTTACCTTATGTTTTGCAAAAGACTGTTGTAGCTGCAACTGGTCCTCATACACCTGCTTAGGTGTTAACGGTTTAAGATTAAAGCTCTTTCCTTGGTGAACAAGCGTATACTTGTTAGAAAAGCCATCATGCACAACCTTCCTATCAAATTGGCATGGCCTTCCCAACAACACATGACATGCTTGCATTGGCACTACATCACATAACACCTCATTCTCATACCTACCAATGCGAAATCCAATCAAGGCTTGCTTACTCACCTTAGTCTCACCACTATCATTCAACCACTGCAATTTATACGGACTAGGGTGTCTAACAGTTTTGAGCCCCAGCCTCTCAACAATAAAATTACTCACTACATTGGTGCAACTTCCCCCATCAATAATCAAACTACAAATGTGATCTCCTAGATAACATCTAGTATGAAATATATTCTCCCTTTGCACCTCCTCTTCTTCCTTCACCTGCACATTCAAAGCTCTCTTCACTACTGCCACTAGCCTTCCCATTGCAGGCTCCTCATCATCACTAGCATCCTCTAATGGAGGCATATCCTCTTCTTCACTATCCCCCTCAGTCTCATACTCTCCATCATCACGCAAAACCATCACACACCTATTTGGACATTGACTAGCAATATGGCCTCTACCTTGACATTTAAAACATCTAATGTCACGATTTCTAGAAGTAGAAGATTCAGGGTTACCTTGATTACCAGGAGTAGAACCCGCTTGCCTCAACTCTGCTTTTGGTTTGGTGGGTAAAGGCTTTTCTTCTTTCTTCCATTGATTAGTCTTCCAAGTGGATGAACCATTACCCTGTTGAAATCGTGCACTACTACTACCCTTCCACTTGTGCTGGTTCTCAACCTTTATAGCCATGTGAACCATATCCTCCAATTCTACATAATGCTGCAATTCAACCACATTTTGGATTTCTCTATTTAATCCAGCAAGAAATCTAGCCATTGTAGCCTTTCTATCCTCTTCTACATTCGCCCTAATCATAGTGACTTCCATCTCCTTGAAGTACTCATCTACACTTCGGCTTCCCTGCCTCAGAGTTTGCAACTTGTTGTGCAATTCACGATAGTAATATGCAGGTACAAACCGCTTCTTCATCACTCTCTTCATCTCTTCCCAAGACTCAATAGGTGGCTCGCCACTCCTTCTATTCAACATTAATTGATCCCACCACACTATAGCATAATCTGAAAATTCAATGGCAGCAAGTTTTACCTTCTTTCTCCCACTATAGTTGTGACAATCAAACACCATCTCCACCTTTTTCTCCCATTCTAAATACGCCTCGGGATCATTCTTCCCTTGGAATGGAGGAATCTTCATCTTTATGCTACTCAATTGATCATCCTCTCTATTCCTATCTCCTCTATCTTCCCATTCTCTAGTTCCACTATTTCAACCACTATAACCTCTATAACTCCCAACAGAAGGCTCATACAAATCATCATCCGTCATTTCATCTCCACCCTTCGGTACTCTCCTAAAACGACTCTCCCTCTTACGCCCTTGGAATACATTTGTGGATTGCTCTAGTCTTTGCTCTACCGTCTCATGAATTTGTTCCATTCCCTCTTAGAACATCCTCTTCATTTCTCCCCTCAATGCCTCAATTACTAACCTAGCATCAAACCTTCCGGAGAATGTTGCCTCGACATAGTTCCTGCAGAAAAGATTAGTACAACACAAATATATATATGATCAAACCTCACGATACACTCCCTTACGTGTTTCGCTCAAATGATGATATCACACAGCCACTCGTGTATTCTCACAAACAACGATGATATCACTCACCAATTTCCTCCTCTCAATTCTCTTGGAACTAACCCGAACTACACCAATTTCCTTCCGTAGAATTCAAAACCAACTCTAGGGTTCGTAAAATTTTCCTCTATTTTTCTATCCGAATTTTTTTTTTGTCTCTGTTTTTAGCTTTTGATCACGTTTCTCTTTTCTTTTCTTTTCCCTTCTTTTTTTTTTTGGTCATGATTTTTACTCTTTTTTTTTTTTTTTTTACAATCAACTAGTAAATACTACACTATCAAAAGATAATTAATATTGCGGAATTGAATGCTAACAATGGATATGAACGATTGGAGTTAGGGTTTTTGATATTACCTTCCTCAATCGAACTTGATGTTTTGACAAACCTAAGCTCTGATACCAAACTGATACGAACCACACCAACCCGTGACGAAACCCAATACCAATACGTTCGGAAATTCGTTGCCTAAGACGCCCAAACACCTAAAGTGGAAAACCGCGACCCGTTGTCTATAAGCGAGACAAGAACCTTGGTATAAAAGTGAAGACGCCACAATCGGGATGGAAAACCGATTGATAAGTCGGGATGAACGCCACGGAAATCAATCCGATAAGTTCGAATTAAGTTCTTGAAGAACCAAGAGAGGTGCCTCTCAAAAGTGTTTAATGTTCAATGATGTCTAATCTAAGTTGTTCTAAACCCTTGGAGCTTTTATACTAAGGTTACAATTCATGTAAAAACAAGTCCAAAATGACGTAGTTTAGTTAACTGACATAAAAACGCGAAACAGAACAAGCTGGCCGACAGGGGATACACGGCCTTTGTACACGCCCGTGTACTTTGGCCGTGTACTTGTCTGTGCAACTTCTGGCAACATATACGCCCGTGTACTTTGACCGTGTATCCTTCTGTGCAACTTTTGCCAACATACACGCCCGTGTACTTTAGCCGTGTATCTTTCTGTGGATTTGCTTGACTCCATACACGGCCGTGCCTTTTAACTGTATATCTAGCCGTGTATGATTCTAAGCAATCTTAAGAGTCCTACACAACCGTGCCTTGAAAGTACATGCCCTCTTCAACCCGTGTCCGGTGTGACTTGTATAAGAGCAAGGGTCTTCCCATGGTTGTTCCAATCCGTTCCAACTTCATGATTGACCCAATCCTTCTCGGCTTCATGGACATCCTTTATCAACCCGTTAAGTGCTTCCTTGAGTCGTTTTGCTCGATTTCTTATGATCGGTCCAGGCGGCACTTCAGGAGGATCCACATTTCTTCTTCCGGCTTGGCTCTCATCTCGGATCTCATCAATTACAGTAGTAATTCTATGGGGTTTCAATACCTAAATATATTTTCATTGATTATTGCTTTCTTTAATTTATTCATTATTTATTTTATTTACTCGTTTATTTAATTCTTATTGATTAGATAATTAGAGAAATGGTAATTACTAGTACTCGTAATCCATGTGGGATCAACACTTAATATCTTTATCCACTATAATATAGAATCCATATGTGCACTTGCCTATAAGTTTAAAGTTATATAGTAGGAAGACTGGTATCAATGTTTATATATGTATATATATATGTGTGTGTGTGTGTGTATGTATTACTTTTATATAAATACATATCTATATAGGAATTTCAACACATAACCTTTTGAAAACATGATATTAAATATAAAATTATAAATAAGATGTGTGCACATCTTATATTTTTATTAACAAGAGTTGTTGTATCTTATAATAATGTTGTTTCCATAAGCATTTTTTGTAAAAAATTTACATAATTCAATAATGATTTTATAATTATTAGCTAGAGTATAATAATAACATATTTAGTTTTACTATGTCCTCTTATCAAGAATACTTATAACATATTAACATCCATGAACACAAAATTAGGCATTATGTGCTATGCATTTATGTGTTATTGAATAACATCATGGTGGGTTCTGCTATGTTAAATTATTATTTGATGTGCCTAATTCCAAGCTTAAGCACAATCAAAGAATCAAGGAAAACTCCTCAATTCACAAAACACAAACCGGTTCACTTGAGGGCAATTTCACGTGAACACCTTGTAGAATTTGATGGAAATGGTTGTTCAAATGATTCAATTGCAATCTCTAATGATAATATTAACCAAATAACCACAAGAGAAGATGAAGTTCACGTAAAATCAAATCAAAAGGAAGCAATAAGACAAGCACAAAACCTTGATCTCAATATTCTTCCAATAATGCCAATTCACGCCAATCACTAAGAAGTATTCAATCTCAATGAACAATCAACCTTTACAAGATGATTATCCACGATTTACAATCACTAACAAGTCCAAGAAAGATTCAAATCTACCCTAGATATGACTCACTAGAGAAGAAATGAACAACAACAAAGATGAATCGATATTACTCACGATTTCTCCTTGTTGCACTCGCCACAATTCCAACTTCTTGGGATTGAAATTGATAAGAGAATTTTGGAATTAGGAAACCCTAAGCCCTCTCACGAAATGTGAAGTGTTTTTTCTGCAAAATTAGCCTCTTCAAACCCTCTCTTAAGCAAGTATTTATACTTGCTTCTCCTAGGGTTAAAAAGTGCTCAAAATTACAAGTTTACCACTTTTAAGGTGGCTAGCCCTAAATGAAAATTACAAGGAAATAAAAGCGTCCCAAAAACAAAATACAACCAAAATAGTTCAATAAACATTTACATGATACAAAATAACATAAGTCTTCATGATCCAATGCCTCAGAATAGCGAACAATCGCAGCAGGTCTTTGATTGTTATCCTGAAAAATGTTCGGTGTCCAACTGAAGTTGTAGGACATTTTAGCATCCCATGGAGAATTATAATTGTACCTGTAAGATTATTCTCAAATTTAATTAGAAATAAAGACAAAAGGTAAAATATGAGCAATTTGGATAATCATCCAAATTGGGTTCTGAAGAGGTTGACATTGTTAGAAATTTTCCCATCATCTCCTCGGGCTTCTGAAAGATTTGCCCTCAAATCTAGAGGATCAGTTGTGGAACTGAACCCTAGTATCTCTCTTGTCCTACTCTTCCGGCTAACCATGGTAGTGGATAGATTCCTGATCTGTCTCTGAAAACCTTGGACCTCAGATGGAGTCATTGGTAATAGAACTATGCATGACTCACCCATGCTGAACATGTAGGTATTTTCAAACCCATCATGTATCACCCGTCGATCATACAACCACGGCCGACCCAACAGCAAATGGAATGCATGCATAGGAACTACATCACAAAGGATCTCATCATGATAGTTCTACCCGACACTCACAGGAACCTTTGCCCTAAGGGTAACCTGCATACTACCTCTATTATCCAGCCAATGCAACCGATAAGGACTAGGATGTGGTATAGTAGACAGTTGTAATTTGTCTACCAGTGCAGCAGATATAACATTCGTGCAACTACCACTATCGATGATGAGTACAAAAAGGTTACCTCTGATTCTGCAAGAGGTATGAAATATGTTCTCCCTCTGAATATTACTGGTATCAGGAGTTATGGACAAAATCCTGCGTAACACATTAAGGGGTAGATATTTCCTCCCAATATGCTCCTCAGGCGCATTTGCATTCTGATCGTCGTAGTATTCCTGCAGCGCTGTAGGTATGTCTGTAGGCTTAATCTGACCATGATCATCCTCAATATCCTCTCCAGTGTCTTCCATAACAGTCATCACTCTCTTATTTGGACACTGTGCAGCCATATGCCCAAATCCCATGCATTTAAAACATTTTATCTGGTACGCTTTCCCACTAGTAGATTTGAGAACAGTTTGCCTCGTTTTTGATGCCATGACCTCTTTACCCTTCCCAATG
>JBBMOL010000804.1:0-67375 GCA_037954665.1 Laguncularia racemosa
TTGGACAGTAAAATAGTCACAATTTATTAGACCCAATTTTTTTTTTTCCTTGTAATTAATCATATTTATTATTTGAAATCAATAATATTTCTTATTTTTAGGTTAAATGGGAGTCGTACAATGAGAATTTAATTAATCTCCTACCGTATTTCTGCAAGCTAGCATGCACATTTGGATAGCTCGGGTGCTACTTATTTGTTGCCACATTGTTGGTGGTATTTCCATGTAGTCAGCACATCTCCTCGTTCTCACTTTCCTTATTTTCCTCATCGGAACTCCCCTCATTATCACTACTCTCTTGCTTGACACCCATTCCACCATCGATGTCAGTTGCAGCTTTGCTCTCACATGAACCATGTACGGATCTCGTGTGTTTGGTCATTGTAATACTGGAGTAACTGCTCTATCTATTTCATCCTTATCATTCACTTCCATCGAGGTTGGAATTGAGAGTTGAAATGTCGACAGCTTCGACTACATTTCTCCAATATCATGTGACGATTGTGGCTGATTGCTTGCATGGAATGTCTGCCTTATTGAGGGGCTCCCTGAATTATCAGAAATTCAGATGAATAATTGTTGTATGACTATGGTCTCCATATGATTCAGTCGTTTCAATAAAATTTTTAACATCTTCATTATCTCTAATTGCCATTAACGCATAGCATGTATTACCCCATGGAACATAGGATGCCTGCGAATTATCTCAATCTCACTTTGGTTGGATCAACTCCAATGCTGCGACATATTCGTTGTAGTTGATATTTTTCTTCATTTTCAACTTTTTACTGAATCTCTATCGTACTCTGGCTTCCATTTACTGGCTACAATATTTCCTAATGCATAAATTATTAGCTTTACGTAATCAACCATTTTTTCCCTATCCATAGTATATATAAATTATAAGCTTTTAAATAAATATGACAATTTCTAATAACAACATTATAAAAATTTCCAAAAAAAAAAATAATTTCTATAACATTTCAAATATTAACTTTTTCCTCCATTATTGCTAAACGATTTTTTTCTAAAAATTTGTCAGAAGTTATTTTTTCATAACCTTTTCACTACTAAAAATTCCAACAATTTCTATATTCATTTTTACAACACCGTAAAAATTATTCACAATCGGAATATTACAAATTTTCATCAAAATTATTTTTTATTTTCAATTTAAAATTTATATAAAAAAAATTCAGAGTATATTTTCAGAATAACATTTATATAAGAAAAAAATTCCTGTCACTTCTCATTTTAATTTTAATTTTAATTGTACTATTAATTTTCCTTTGATTATTTTCAAACAATTTTTTTTCTAAATATTTGTTCAAAATTAATTTTTATTATTTTTCCCACTAAATTTAAGAAAAAATCCATATAATACTACAATAATTATTCCATACTCTATATATTCCACATCCTTTACAACAACAAATCCTCATTTTAATAGAAAAACTAATATTTCATGTTAGGCATTGCAATATCTATATATATCATGTTTAGTAAATTATATATAACAATAACGAGTAATATTTTCTATAAAATATGTAATTATACTAATATTTTTCTAAAATCTTATATCAAATACAAACACAGATAAAAAAACTTCAAATTTACCACAATTGATTAGCTATTCAAGAACACTTAAATCTAGAATATCATGTGCAGAATCACTTCTTCTTCTTTTTCTTTTTTGCATGCGAGAACGAGAGAAAAACTAGATCTGGATGGGTGGGTATTTTCTATGTATTGTGTGTTTCTATGTGTTTTTCGCTCTTATTATATTTATATTTTTTAGTTTTTATACTATCATCACGTGTTTATAAATTAATGGATGAAGTATAGATGAAATAAAAAATTGGACAAAGAGATGTTATACTAAAACATAAAAATTTTCAGTATCGCTGAAGGCGCATAAGCAATCCGTGATTTCGTAACTTATTTTAGTAAATAATTTTTATAAATATAATATTTTCATGACTTTTTTTTTAAAAAAAATAATATTTAAATATAGCCCCAAAACTTCTCCCTATTCCATTTCCTAACGTTAATTTCCACATCAAGCGACAACACAACATTTTGCACTCCACCAGCTCGAGGAATAACAGCAAACAGCCAAGACCGCATCGAAAACTGAACAGATAAAAAAAAAAAAAAAGAAGAAAGTGATTTTCAAAAATCAAAACACAAATACAAAAAAAAAAAAAAAAAGCCCATTAACTTGCACAGAGCACCTGTGAACACTTGCATAACCTTTTGCTTTTTAATGCTTTCTCTCTCTCTCTCTCTCTTCCCCTTGTCCTTCCTCAAAAACTGTGCGCTCTCTCTCTCTCTCTCTCTCGTTTCTTTTTTTCTTTGCAGGGACTTAAGAAAAAACCAAGTAACGCAGTAAAAACAGTGAAGGAAAGCGAGTAGCTACATCATTTTGTATGATATGATATGGGGATGAAGAATGGCCGTACTAATAATGGCCCAGAACAGCAAAAACAACGACAACAACAATAATGCAACTAAACAAGTGAATGATATAAGTACTACACCAACACTAACAATGTTTCATGATTTCCTGGTATGAAGAAGTCTGATTCTCCCATAGCTGGTTCATCGTCTCACGGTGATGATATTAGGCCGCCGGAGTCTTTTCCGCCGGCAGCAGCATCTGCCTCCTCCGGTGGTGGGAAGGGACTTACCTCCACCACCTCCGATGTGGTTTCTGGTTAGTTTTCTCAAAACCCCATCTTTCTTACATCCAATCACTTAAAGTTCAATACTTTGATAGATTGTATGTAAAGATTAGTATGTGTTTGTTCAAAAAGTTATCTTTCCGCTGGTGTTTTCATTCGGTGCATTTTTTGTTTTTGGGTACACTCTTTACTTGATTTTGACTATGAAGTATGACCAAGCTTCATCTTTTGTTTAAACAGGTGTACTTTTGCTTTCACTTCTCTTTACATTTTCTTCAGAAGTTTTGATATTCTAGTAATGACATCAACTTGCCATGTGGCAGTGTGCTTGTCTCTGTGCGTGAGTGAGTTTCAATTTTGCTTTTCCTGTGTTTTCTGTGAGGTAACCATTTTTGAAGCTTCAGATTATTACTATTATTATTTTTTTTTTGTGGGGTAGGGGTGGGGGTGGTGAAGGGGTGGAGGGGTTGGGGTAGGGTTGTGGCTGATATACATAAACATTGATGATTAACTTATGGTGATTTATACTCTCTCTTAAAGTGGAGTGGTTATGTTGTTCTTGGAGTAGTTTTTATGAGATCATTAATGGGTTTGGTAGTTTCTGGTTTTCTTTCCTTATTCTGCTTTTGTTATAATAAATTCCTTTTGACTTGGTGATGCATTTTCTATTACATTTACTGACTTGGGTTCGTTGATATGGTTTGTCTTCTGTTTAGACAACGAATATCACTTGGTGAGCATTTAAATTGTCTTCTACTATTCTCCTCAATATATTCTTGTTCAAAAAAAAAAAAAAAATACACAAAGCTCCAATGCATTGTCCCATGATGATCTTATCCCATTCACTGGTATGCCTTTAATTATCTTATTAAGTTTCATGCTAATAATCCTACATCTGCCTCCTCCTCCTATTTTTTATTTTTAAAGTAAGGCAGGCTTAACATCTGAGCCTGAAACCTATCTATGAGCACTATGATTCTACCACTAGAACACTAGGCTAGTGGCAGTTCTGCATGATTTTGTAATATTAACAGCATTTGTCTTGCTTCCATTTGTTGTCTCTGTTCAGAGTCTTCTTCTAACCCCTCCAAGGTGAATTTTTAAATAAAAACCTTTTTTTTAACAATCTAAATTCTTAAAAATAGAAAAATTAGATTTTGGCACTTTCTTGCATTTTTTTGTTACAGTCGACATGGATTGGCCCTCAAACAAGGTTTGGCAGAAAACCATAAATTTTTTGGTGGTCAAGCCATGTTTTTGGGCGAAGTTCATCCCCAACAAGGTCTGTTAAATCTCAAGTTCAGAAGTTAAACAAGATGCATTTTCTTGGGGCCCTTACTTAAAAATGTAAAATTCTCATAATTTAAACCCCATATTTCTGAAAGGGACCAAAATTTTGGATTAAGAACCCCAAAAATAAATAAAATAAAATTTTGGCTTAAAAGGGGGCCCCAGGTTTTTTTTTTAACAAAACCCTAGGGAAGGGTTTTCTTAAAAAATTGGCCTGGGGAAACGGGGGGGGTTGAGACTTTGGGTTATTCCTTTAAAATCCCTTGGAATTTTAAAAATCCCGGTTATTTACCGAAAGGGGAGGAAGGATATCATCCCGGTTTTTTTTTGGGCATCACAGGTATTTTGGCTCCAGGCTGGGAAATTTTTGTAAAAAGGGGCCCAAGTTTTTGTTAATGGTTTTTAAAAAAATTTGGGATTTTTTGTAACTGAGTATAAAAAGAAAAATGTGAGAATGAAGGGTACCTTTTCTTAAGATATATGTAATCATTGAAATACAACTGTTTTTTTTTGCCCTTTGGGTGGGAAAAATTTAAAAGAACTCGGGGTTTTTTTGTGGGAAAGTCTTAACCTTTATAGGGCCCTTTGTTTAGGTTTTGTCTCCCAAGGCATTGGGCTGAGGAAAAGTATCATCAATTTTCCCCAAAGGGCCCCCTTGTTACATTCAAGTTTTCAAAAAATTGCCACTTCAACTTCGGCCCTTTGGTGTTTATGCAATTTTCCCCAAGCCTTTTAGGTTCCAGAGAAAGAACATGCTTTAAATTTTTCTTTTTTTTTTTTTAAAAAACTTTACTGATCATTGGAGATCAAAAAGCAAGGGGGGTCCTTTTTTCTCCCAATTTCAAGGGCTTAATTTTTCTGTTTTCCTTTATTTTTCTTGGGATGATTACTTTTTTTGAACAAACCCCCTTTTCCCTTTCAATTTAACATAATGTTTTTTCCCCCTAAATTTTTTGGAAAAATGGCCACATTTCCCCTTCACAGGGGCCTTTCCCTTTTGTTTAACAAAAAATGTGCAATTTTCAAAAATTTAAAACTTACTGGGTAAGTGTCCCCCTGCTTGCTTTTTATTTTCACTTGAAACTCATAGATAACAAACAGGCTAGTTTTCCCCTTTTAAAAATGAAATTTACTTGTGGAAGGGTTTTTAAAAACATTTCCCATCAAATGGGTTCAATATAAATTCCCTTTTTAAAATAAGGGAAATTTTGCTATGTGCATGACTTGGGGGTTTAACGGGTGTTTTTTTATGATGACAGTACCGGGGTTCCCTGCTGTGTTTCTTATTCTGTTTGATGGATGGATTTTTTGGGGTTCAGGGTGTCTTCATGAATTATTCAGAAATGATGATAAAAGCAAAAACTAAAGAAGAAAATGCCATTTTATTTTTTTGGGATCATTTCCATATCTGGAAGTTAAAAGGGTCCCCCATATTGTTTCATTTTTCCCCCAAAAAAGTACTAATGAAGCAAAGCTTTTTCTTTTTTTGCTTTTTTTTTTTCGGGCCCTTCAAAAAAACCTTTTGCCCATGATTCTCTTTTGGAAACCATTTGTTTTAAAAATAAAAAACAAGATCCGGAAGGAGTTGGAACTGTGGGGGGCCTTGAGAAATAATCAGGGCGGGGGTTGTTTATGGGAAAAACCTAAAATACTTTTCCAAAACCCTTTTAAATGTGTCAGATGAGATGAAATTGTTACCCTGTAAAGAGGGTTTGCTTTAAGAGAGACAAATAAACCATTGTAATTTTAAAACTTTTGCTACGGGCCCAGACTTTAAAAAAGGGGGGGCTTTAGTTTGGATCAAAGGGGGGATCAGGGGCCCGACAAAAATTACCACCAAAAACAAGTGCAAAGCCAAACAATAAAGGGGGAAAACCTTGCATGTGGGAGAAAATGAAAACTGGCGGGACGGGGTTAAAAAAGCATGTTGTTGGGCACGGGTTTCCGGGTGGGAAGCTCCCTTTACGGGAAATTTCGGGGATTTGCGGGTTGGTTTTTTTTAAATCTAATAAAAAACCCCAGCAGGTCAGCGTCAATAATTGAACTTGTTGGGCTTTCCCTTTTTTCTGGGGGAAATTGTGAATTTCCTTTTTTTTGCCTTTTTTTTCAGTTTAAGTTATGCTGGTTAGTAAGTAAAGGCAAACCCCCATTCCTGTTTTTCTCATTCTACCCAGGGAAAAAGGGTTTGGGGGAAAAATTGGGGGCCTTTTGGGCACAAAGGCATGAAATTTGGAAATCCTCAAAACTCCTTTTTTTGGGCAGGGAAAATTTGGGAAATCTGGATCACTCGGGGGGAAATTTTAAAAACTTGAGGCCCAACCCCTTTTGGCAGTGTGTTTTGAGCTTAAGCTGTCCTTTAAATTTTTGGGGGTGGGGGGAAAAAATTCTCCATATTGATCTCAAAGGACTGGTTTATCAAACCTTCAATTGGGGGTTTTTTCAACTTTTTTTCTATTTTTTTTCCCTCCTTTCTGGACAATTAAACTTTGTATGACTTGTTTCTTGATGGGGTTTTTTTTTTTTTTAAAAACCCCCAAAATTTTGAAAGGCGGCCATCAAGGAAGTAATGTAGTTTAAAATGAAAGGGAAACCCCCAGTTCAAGCACAATCGCCTAACTGATGACAGAAGAGATCTATGATCCAGAAGCCTCCCTGGATATCTATATTGATTGAAGTTTTTTTAACCAAATAGTAGCCTTCTTTTCCTGACCAGCTGTCTCTTTGGCTGAAAGATTTTTGTTTTTTAGTCCTTTCACTTTTCACGTTCCCGAGAGATGGTTTTTGAGTAATGGCAAAAAGAAAGAAAAAAGAGACATGCCTTCACATCATACCTAACTTATACTGATTTTTAAGTGATGGAACATACCTATTTAGCTAAGGGGATTCTTTCCCCCAAAAAACAGTCAAATCCCCCCCCCTCATATGGTTGGGAAAAAAGCTTTTTACAATTGGGGAGTAAAAAAAAAAAACAAAAAAAAGGAAAGGGGGAAAATTTACTTAGGTATTTGGGAATTCAGAGAAAGCAATTTAAAGGGATCTTTGGGGTTTTTTTTTTTACCATCTTGCAGAAACTTTTAATCCTAGAAAATCAAAACAAACCCCCCTTACCATTCGAAAAGATTCAAGAAGAGGGGATTCGAAGGCGTTTCCATTTCCCAAAACCCTAGGATACATCTCCTCACTTGAAAATAATGATAAATGGAATACTTAATTTTCCCTTTATCAAAAAAGAATATATATAAGGGGTTTTTTCCCTTTTATTTGAAAACTATATGCAATTATAAAACCCTTTATTTACAATAAAAATCTATAAACCCAAAACCCGCTTTTTCTACAACTAATACCTAGGAAAAAGTTAAAAAGAAAAAACCCTCACAAAAACCTCAAAATTTCCCCCGGGTTTTGTTTCCCAAATTTTATTTCCCAAAAAAAAATTTGATTTTTCAAGACTCTTTCCCCCCAAAATTGGTTTAAAAATATCTTTCATTCAAACTTGCTCCTTTAAAAATTTAAATTGTTTGTTGGGAAGAATCTTTATAAGTAGATCAAACCCCTAGGTTTCTGTTGGCACATAGGGCATGCAAACTACACCTTCTTTTAAATTTTTTTTTTGGTGAAGTGTTTATCTTTCTTCAACATGTTTTTTTTAGTCAATCCCCCAAAAGGTTGGAAACAATAGAAAGGTCAAATAAAATTTTTTAAGGAAAAGGCCTAAAACCGAAATCCTTAAAATTTTCCCAAAAACCCTCTTTCTTTCCCCAAAAATTTTTGAGCAACCAGCCCGAAACTTTTACTTTAAAAATCACTCCTCACATAACAAACTTGGGGTTTTTACCTTTTTTAAAAGGGCAATAAAAAAAACCCCCAACTTACGTACAAAAATCCAGAAGTTGATCTTCAAACTATTGTACAACCCAGCCCCAAATTTTCATTGGTGTAGGCTTTCAACTTTAAGATTTGGGATTGTTCCTTAAAGAAAAGACCTTTTCCGGTGTTTCCCCCTTTTGGGAAAATTAGGATCCTAAGAACTGCCTCAAAGTGTTTTTAGGCCTGGTGAATGCATGAACCCCGACTAAATACTTATTGAAAATGTTATGTCAGGCTAAGAGGTGATAAAAAAAAAAGTCTTTTCCCAAATAGTCTTTTAAAAATTTTCCTATCACTTAAATTTCCTAAAACCCCCCCTAAATTGACGTTTTAAATTTTGGGTCCCCGGAAGTTTTTTAACCCCCATCCCATCCTAAACCTTCTCCCGAGAAAACAAGCACCTACTTTTTTTTTTTACCAAAAAAACAAATTTCCCCCTTTTGGGCATGCCCCAAATCCAACCAAAAAAACTTTTTAATTTTTCCAAATTTCCGGGTTTTAAATTCCTTAAGGGAAAAAACTTCTTCAAAAAACCCCAAAAAACCCACCCAACATCCCCTGTTAAAAAAAATGTCATCAAAGAAACAAATAAACCCCGCAGCTTTTTCCCAAAAAAGCAAACAAAAAAGGTATGGTTAACCTACTTTTTAGAAACCCCCCTCTCAAAAAAGCTTTCCCCAAAAAGGTTCCCCAAACCCCCCCCTCCAGTAAAAAATTTAAAGCCAAAAAAAATTTTTTTTTTTAAAACCCCCCCAAAAAAAACCCCCCTTATTTTTTTCCCCCAAAGCCCCCCCAAAAAAGGGAAACCCCAATTAAAAAAACCCCCCTTTTACCCCATTAAAGAAAAGGGGTTTTTCAACCCCCCCAAATTGGAAAAGGGCCCAAATTTTGCAGCGGGTAAAAGAACCCAAATGGAAACTGGCAAGGGGCAAAACCGAAACATTCCAGGGTTGTGTAAAACCCTTCACAAAAAATCTAGCCGTACCCCAAATACCACTGTTTTGCAAGCAAATAACCATTTGCACCCAACAACAAAACTCACCACACCCACACCCCCAATCCTCCACCCCAAAACTTTGTAACCTAGTGATAAACCAACGCCTCCTTTAATGCTTCTGGGAATCACAATTTTGAAATTTCAGGGGAAAGGCTCTATATTTAGGAAAAGGGTTATCATAGGGCACATATTTGGAAATTGGGTCCCTAATACAATTTATGGGTTTCCTTTTCTAAGGGCAAGGAAAATTAAGGTCAGATTCTTGAGTAAAAGAATGGGGTTTTTAAAAGGGGGTTTTAGGTTTTGGAATAAAAGGAACGAAAGGTGAAGTATTACCTATGTATTTGGACAAACCACTTAAAGACTTCCATGAGTAGGGCTGGACAAATTAAATAACTTCACCCTTTTTTTTTTTTTTTCTTATCTAAACCAAAAGGCCAAGATTAAATGATTTTTTTTTTTTTCGTAAATTTCCTTTTGAAAAATAATATTGCTTCAACCTATCGGATTAAGTTCCAGTTTCCTTTATTTGTTTCAAAAATTATATCTGGGAAAGCTTTAATTTCCCAAAATTTGATTCACAGAATTCCCCCCGAATTAATTTTTTTTGAAAAAGGAAGATCTTCCAAAACGTTGCCTATAGTGACATAAAATTTTCCCTGTGAAAGGATTAAAGAATTTGTACCCCTTTTTTATTCAGAACATAACCAACAAAGACACATTTTTCTACCTTGGGATCTACTTTAACCAAAATTTTTTTAGAATGTCACAAATTAGTGCACAAATATTTTTAAAGGCAAATCTGAATTAATTTGTACATAGTGAAAGGATTTAAAAAAAGGAAAATCTTTCCCAAAAATTTTCACAAAGTGACATATAATTTCCATGTGAGAGGATAAAAATTTGGGACCCCTTTTTTTTTTCAAGCAAAAACCCAAAAAAGACACATTTTTTTTCCTTGGGGTCCAGCTTGGACCGCGATTTCTTTAAGTCACATAAGCGTGCATCTAAATATTTTTTAAAGGCAAAACTAAATTAATTCTAGATCTGGAAAAGATTTTTTTAGGTACATAAAAGGGGTACTATTTGTAAGACTTTTGAAGGCCCCCCATTGAATTTGGTATGATTTGTTAAAATAACATTCTCCCACAAAAATTTTTGGGAAGTTCAAGAAACATCATTGCATGACGACTTCCAAAGATGTTGTTCTTACCTCGGGAACCCCTTTTGTTCAGGGGTACAGTATAAGAAGACAAATGTAAGACCCCTTTTTTTTCCAAAAAATCTTCCAAGGTACTACATAATCTCATCTCATCATAGACCCAAAAAACTTTCTTTTTGTTTGAAATTAATTTTCATCATTTTTAGAAATTTTAAATTTTTTTTCTACTTTTGACTTCTTTTGCATTAAGAAACCCAACATAGAGAGTAAGATCATCATAAAAGATACAAACCACCTTTTTTCCGAAACATTAGAACCCTTAAGGGCCCCAAACACACTATAAACAAATAAAATGTTTTGAGGAAAAAAGGCCTTGGGACATAGGTTTTTCATTGACCTTAGCAAGCAAAAAACTTTCACATTTTTTTTTCCAAAGGGGCAAAATTTTTAAAAGCAAAGGGAAAAAAATGTTTTTTTAACATAAAACTAAGAATCCCAATTTTAATGCCAAACCATTGTTTGTTAAAAGAATACAAAAATAACTACTAACCTTAGGCAATTTTACACTAGCGATTATCCTCAAACAGAAAAGGGCCCTTAGTCCTTTTTAGCCTTCCAACGCGCCTTGAATTCTTGTCGAAAAACACAATGTTTACGAAAATAACTAAACAGTTAGAACTTTTGTTAGTTTACTAACTGAAAAATATTATTAGCTAATTTTGGAAATGAAGATAAATTAAAGTTGATTTATTTATTTAAGATCTATATTTAACCATTGCACACAGAAGAGAAACCTTTCCCTCGCAACCTTTATCTTTTTTTTTTAGAACATGGTGTATATATTGGGAAAGTTTAAATGAATTTTTTATATGATTTAAGGGTCCAGAACTATGACCCATAGCAAAAAAAAATAAAAAAATTGAGGAATTAGGGAAAAGAATTGAATAGACCTTAGATCCAAAACCTATTGACTATAGAAGCATTTGGAAAAGCAAATGACGTGAACTAGATTTTAGTACATAAGAAATGTTCCACTTGTTCTTTGGGAAAGAGTTTGCATTAGCTTCATTGAGTAGGGAAACCCCCACCGACTTCTCTCCTCCTTTGTTTTTCCAATTTTTAAGGTTTTCCATGTAGCTTCCAACACGTTTCACGAGTGTAATGACGGTTATCACAATAGCCACACTAGATGCATGGTTTTTCACTAGGTTTTTCTCTTATTCACGTAAATAAGTTATGTTTTAAAAGATGAAGCAACCTCTAAACCCCCGATCCTTCAACAACAAATCAAAGCCCCCTCTTTCCTAACATCCCATTTCTTCTACTTCCCCCCTTCTAACCTTTGAAACACCTCACCAATTGAAGGAAGAGGTTGTCTCCCAATAATTCTTTTTTTAACTTCATCAAATTCAACATTAAGCTTGCTAGAAATTTGAAGATTGGTTATCTTCAAAAGTTTTTCTTGTGATGCTGGAAATCTTCTGTTGATTTCCACTCAAGGTTTTTGAAGAGATCTAAACCCCTGCATATTCACTTAAGGGAATTGAAATATTTTGTGGCAATGTTCCCCCCTTGATTAGGTTTTGTCAAATGTTGAGATCAACTAAAAAATTCGAGACTGATTTTTTTCCCCAAATTAGAGTACATCGACTGATGTTTTCCCATAACTCTTAGCCATTGAATAACTTGGATTTGGGAAATTTGATACTTCCTCCATTGAGTTTGTAATGACCCAAAAAAACCCGGGTACTATAACCTGCTACATGCCCTTAGTACAGAAGATACGAAAAGGGCTCAAATGCTAAACCCCTCCAAACATTACTTCAATTATTCAAAAAATAAATAATTTTAAATTATATATGGAAGCATTCAAAAACCCCAAACAATCCCACAATTTTTGAAAGAAATTTAATCCTTTCAAACAAAATTCCTGTCCATTTTTCCTAAAATTTAAAATAGCATAGCCTTCAAAAATTTAAATAACATGAAATCTAAATCACAATTAAAAATTATTCCATATTCTCCTTTCTTCTCACGGGACCTACAGTCATACTACACGACTCTACATTCTCCTCTGTATCTTGATTTTTTCTACTATGGGTTTCATCATACCTTAAAAAATCTCTCCTAAACGTCTCAAAAAAAAAAAAGAAAATTTCCACGAGAGGTGAGCTAACGCCCGGTATAGTGCAACCTACACATACACATGAAATGCCATGCTAGAAACAATAACACATGCAGATGCATCATAATATTTATATCAGTTTTATTTTCTTTTACAATCTTTAGAGATACACAATCCATCATAAACATATCATAATAAACATTCCTAAGCATCCTTTCCAATCCATCCACTAGCAACAATACGTATATATATATAATGACAAAGATATACCCTTTGTCCATGAGTCATTACCATATATAATAATATTTTTATATAACAGTGGGTACACCTCACGTCCATAAAATCTATGAGTTCTCCACATCAACCTTCTATAATATATATAAAAATATTAAAAATATATATATATATAATATAAAAATATATTATATGATATGGGCACTCCTATTGTTTATTATCCGTACCTATAACCTTTCAAATACATGTCACAAAAAACCCCACATCACAACATTTCACATCACAACCTTCCCTTTGATCATTTCAGTACATACTTACTAGGGGCAACGTCACCTAAACCCATTACAAGGTACTACCCCAAGAATACCGACCCACACTCGATTTCTTGGACCAGCAATTCACAAACACATGCACACACAGTCAGGTTTTATTCATAAATTATTAAAAACCCACACACAAAAATCTAATTTATCAAGCATAAGCAAAAACATGGTATACAAGTCTTGAATCGTAAAACTTGGGTTTTTCTTTCTTTTCTAGTTTCACAAATCTCTTAAACCTATACATATTCAAATTATTTGCTTTAAGAAATTTTATTCCCATAAATACAAAAAGGAAAATATACTTGTTTCAAACTCAACACAATCTGTTTTGGAGGTTGTGTAGTTGAATACAGGTAGTAATAAACATGCCAAAGGCCGTATACATATCTCTTTTTTTCTTTCAACATAGTTTCAATATGGTCATGTTGAGAGGTCCTTATCTCACTGTTTACTTTTTCATCAACCAACCTCAACACAGTTATGTTGAAAAGGTCATTTTTTTTTTTTTCATGGTCTTAACATGATCGTGTTTGAGGGGGGCCGGGGTTTCTCTCTGTTCACTTTGGATTTTCAACATAGTTCCAACACGATCGTTTTGAGGGGGCCCGTGTATCTCATTTTAAACACTTCATAAATCGTCCTATAGCCTGTTTTTTAATCAATTCAATTTTAATTGATCAATCTAACAAAAAATTTTTATAATGCAATACACTAGTAGATACACTTACTTGAACTAAAATTGTTGTCGTGATGAATGAATAGCTTGTTTCGTCCCTTGCGTATCATGGATTGTCTAGATCTTTTAAAAGCCCTTTAAGTACTTAATTCTCGCTTTATGATGTACAAAAAATTTAACGATAAATTGTTTTTGGGATTGATCTCCCTCACCTCAAACTAGTTCGTAAATCGTAGCACTTGTGATAGGAATCAGACTTTTCCAAGACCTATCACCAGGGCCCGAGCTAAGGGTCTCCAGAACCTATTTTTAAAGGGGTTTTTTGCTAGAGAAAACTAACCTTGAAAATCTAACCCATTTTCCCTACATCTTTGCACTATAATTTTGATGCATTTCAGCAGGTTCATTTGTCAGTCCTACGGGATGCAAAAACCCCTTACTACTGAGTAAATTTAGGGTTATCAACGGAACCTGATTCAAATTTCTTGAAGACCGACACCCATGAAGGACCTTTTTCCCTTTTATAAAATTTAATCTTTTATAACAATTTTGGTTGTTTTTTGGGTTTTTGGGGAAACTTTTATTTCTTTGAAATTTTTCATTTAGGGTTAGCCACCTTAAAAGTGGCAAACTTGTAATTTTGGGGCACTTTTTAACCCTAAAGTAGCGAGAAATAAATATTTACTAAGAGAGGGTTTGAGGAGGCCATATTTTGCAGATTATAAAATTTTTCTTCATGTGAGAATTAGGGTTCCTAATTGCCCATTAGACTCTTATCAATTTCAATCCCAAGAGTTAAAATTTTGTGGGGGGGCAACACCTTGAAATTGTGAGTAGTATCAATTTCATCTTGTTGTGATTTCTTTTCTTCTCTAGTGGGGGTCAAATCTAGGATTGAATTGAATATTTTTGGGAAATAGATTTGCTTCAAATTTTTTTGTCAAATTTTTGTTTTTGTTTAAGGTCCCTTGCAATTAAATTTCGAATCATCCTTGAAAATTCCCTTAAAAACGTGTTTTCACAAAGGGGAAAAAGGAGTCCTTGGAATTGGGGTTTTTCCCCTTTTGAATTTTTGGATTTTTTTTCGGGAATTATATGTGATTAGGGTGTTATTAGAAGAGATTATCATTGTGGTATTACAATTATAATTTTTGAGCTTTTTGGAATTCATTACATCTTACTAGGGTTCACGTGAATTTTGCCCCCTTGGGGATCAGGTTTGTTGTTGATTTAGATTGCTTTTTCTTGAGTTTTTTAAATTTGTGCTTCTAAGGGGAAATTTGGCCACATCATCTTTTTGGTATCAGAGCACATGTTAGAGAAGGGAATTGGTTTCATTTGATTTCGGGAGTTAATCATCCATTAGATTTGACTTAGTGAAAACCGCAATTGGGGTTGATTGTTGTGGTTTTGAGCTTGTAAAATTTAACCTTGACTTGGAGTTTATTTTTGCTGTTTTTTGGGAGTTGGTTTGGGAAGGTTGTTGCATCATTTTGTGATCACTACTTTTCTGGAAGGGCAAAGAATAAAGTTTTTGTTTAATTCAACAATTTTTAGAACTTGCAAAACTTCCCAAAATCCTTACCTTTGGCTTGTTTGGCTGGAGGGGGAAAGTGTAGTTTGTTGTTTGTTTTCCATTAGGGTAATTCTGAATTGGGATTACAATTTGCAGATTGCATTGATTTTGATTAGTAAGGAATTATTTGAATTCAAACATAAAGCAATTAAGTTTTGGGAGTTAATGATTGCTATTTTAATTTGAATTCATTATTTACCAATTGAGGAAGGCTTGCAATGTGAATTTTTTTGAATTTCAAATTAAAAGTTGCTTCCTATTGTGGGAATTTTGGGAAATTTATTTGTGGGAAAATCACATTTTTAGTCCCCCTTTTTTTATCATTAAATTTTCTGTGGAAGTGGAAGTCTACTTGTAATTAATTTTCCACATGTTGTTTTCCGGGAAGTAACCATCCTCATTGGTTTTTGTTACTTATGTGTTGCCAGGAGTGACTTGTGGGGATTTTAAAATTTGTTGCACCGTGACTTTAAAATTTGTTGAATTTCCCCCCCGTCTAGTGAAAAGGGTTTTAATATGCTAATGTATTGCGAAAGTTTATTAAGTACATTTGCTAGTAAAGGGGGGAAAACAAAGGGAAAAAATTTTTTTCCCACACTTCTTATAGGATACAAGGAAATTTTTGTGTCCTTTTAAAAAAGATGGTGGAAATTAACTAAGTAAAGCTGCATCGGGGGTACGAAGCTAAAGCTTTCAAAATATTCCACATCCCAAAAACCCCAAAAAACTACATTTGGGTTAATGATCAAGGAAAAATCTGTATGTTTTCCCAAAGAGCTAGGGTACCCTTATATAGGGGGCAAGTATTGTGAAAGAAATTTAGTGTATCTTGCTCATGTGTGCATCTCCTATTTTTTTTTGGGAACCTTGGTTATATGACAGGATGGTCTTACGTGTGGCTTTAAAAAATACAATTTGTTCCAAAAGGGGGGTAACGAAATTTTTCTTATCCTATGCCACCTTCCCGAGGTTTCCCTAATTCCAGCAACAATTAATCGACCAATAAAGGCTAAGAAGGCTTTGAAATTTAAAATAACTTTCTTTGGGGGGAAAAAAGGGATTGTTTTTATGGGAACCAAAGGGGGAGATTTGGGGAGATTAATCAAAGAAGAGGCTCCAACATTCTTTCTTCAATTGAGAAAGTGTCTTGGGGGTTAAAGAGAATCACAAATCTCTACCCCCACAGTTTCTCAAGTATTAAATGATATAAATGCATTTTTTTTCCCGATGATTTTTCCCGCAGGATTTCCACCCCTTTAGAGGGATAGAGCATGCTATGATCTTTTGCCCCGGTTTTGTGTTACCAAACCGACCTGCATATCGCATAATCCTGAGGAGGGTAAGGGAAATTTAAACGTTTGGTAAAATGAAAATTGGGGGAACGGGGGTTTGTTAGAGAAAAGGGCTCACCCATGTGCTGTTTCCCCCCCTTCTTGTTCCTAAGAAGGATGGGAAACCCGGGGAATTTTGTATCGATAGCATGGCCATAAACAAAATCACCATTAAATACAGGTATCCTATTCCTAGACTTGATGATATGTTGGATGAGCTGTAAAGGTTTACAGATTTTTTTTCCAAAGGTTATCTTTAAAAGGGGGATATCAATAGATTTGGATGAGGGAAGGGGATGAATGGAAAGATTGCTTTTAAAAAAAACGTCATGGACTATACGAAAAGGTTGGGTTTGCCCTTTGGTTTAAGTAATGCTCCTAGAAATTTTATGAGATTGATGAACCATGTATTGAAAGAGTTCTTAAAGGAAAAAAATTTTTTATTGTTTATATTTTTTATGAAAATTCTGATTTTACAACCCAAAAACCTAGAACAAAATGTGGAGCATCTTCGGGCAGTATTCTCAGTATTGAAGGCACAACCCGCTATTTGCGAATTTTCAGAAGTGTTCCTTTTGTCAAACTGAGGTAACATTTTTGGGCTTTGTTGTGTCAAGTGCAGGAGTTAAATGGATGGGGAGAAAGTAAGGGCAATTAAGGAATGAAACACCCACTTCAGTTACTAAGGTAAAAAGTTTTCAGGGGCTTGAATCCTTTTATAAAACGCTTTGTCCAAAATTTCAGTAGAAATTGTCAGTCCTCTCTAGAACTGACTAAGAAAGTTTTCCCTTTTACCCGGAGTGAAAAGGCTCAGAGGATTTCGAAGAGATTAAAGAAAAACCATTTGTGCCCCATTACGGGTCTTACCGATTTTGAAAAATTTTTTTTGAATTGGAATATGATGCTTCAGGTTTGGAATTGGTGCTGTATTAATCCCCAAGAGAAGGGGCCTATAGCATATTTTATTAAAAAATTTGAGTGGACCCAATTTTTGAACTATTCTATATATGAAAAGGGAAAATTTTTTTTCCTTTTAGGGGAGGGCTCTCATGAGTGGAAGCTTATCCCTCCCAAAAGGAGTTTATTATTTATAAAAATTTTATGAATCTTTGAAACATTTCGGGGGTTAAAAATAATTTGTCAAAGGGCGCTGGGCCAAGTGGGGGGAATTTCTGGAGGGCTTTGCTTATTTTGATTAAGTAAAAAAAAGGGCAATCAGAATATTGATGCTGACGTTTTAAATCACGAGGGTATGCACTAATCACTTCTCTTCAGTAAAAATTACTGGGTTTTGAGCTGTTGAAGGAATAATATGTATGTGATGGGGAATTTCCCAAAATTGTCAGGGGGAGGTTTTTAGGGGCCGGGTTTGTATGATGGTTATTGGGGTGTTTAGAGGGTTTTTTCTATTAAATAAGGAAAACTTTGTATTCCATCTGGATCTGTGGGGGAAATTTATTGGTGAGGGAAGCACATGTAGGTGGTTTGTCAGGGCATTTTGGTGAGAAGAGAACTCTAGCCTTATTGGGGAGAATTTCTCCCTTGGAAAGGCTTTAAAAGGGATGCCCCATGGGGGAAAAAAAGAAAGGTTGGTTTTTTGCAAGAGAGCCAAGGGGAGGAAAGGCACGTAGGGGGGGAATATATGCCCTTTTCCTATACCATCTAAACCTTGGATTGAAATCAGCAAGGATTTTTTGTTAGGATTACCCCGAACACAAAGGGGGAAAGACTCTATTATGGGGTTGTTTATCATTTAGCAAAAAGTCACGCTTTGTACCATGCCCCAAAACAGACGACGCCTTTTTATTGCTAACCTTTTTATGCAGGAAATTGTCAAATTACATGGAGTTTTCCAAAACAGCATTTGTTTTAGACAGAGATATTTAAAATTTCCCTTTGTTTTTTTTTGGAAAATACTATGGAGAAGACTGGGGACTAAACTGATGTACAGTACCTCTTCCATCCCAGACTGATGGGTAAACAGGGTTATCAACTGCACGCTTGGAAATCTTCCCCAAGCAACATTACCAAAAATCTTACTGATTGGGGCTTTTTGCTTTCCCATTGTTGATTCGCTTACAATAGGGCTTCTCATAGTTCAACCAGTAATTTTCCCTTTGAAGTTGTTTATGGCTATAACCCTTCTATTTCCCTTGGAAATTTTTTAGCTGGACCAGCGACGAAGGAAGAAAGTCTTAGTGGAGTTAACCGAGCACAACAGATTCAACAAAATCCATGATAGAACCACTGAAAACCCCTTCCCGAAGACCTAGGAACAACAGAGGATCCAGGGAAAAAGGGACAGGGAAAAAAAAATTCCCCTCTCTATAATCCAGGGGACTTAGTCTGGATTAATATTAGCAAGGATAGGTTTTCCCCACAAAAAGTTACAAAAGCTATCTTTTTAGATCAGAAAGGACCATTTTAGGGTCTTTTAAAACACATCAACAACAATGCTTTTCGAATTGAGTTGCCAGGAGATTATGGAGTATTTAAACTACTTTTAACATTTCAAATCTTTTACCTTATTTTGGGGAAAGACTTGCACGAAGATCCATCAGATTTTTAGGGCAAATCTTTTTAGAAGCTCGAGGAAAATGATGGGGAAACAACTTTTCTAGGACCATCACCAAAGGGGCCCCAAACTAAGGGGCTCTAGAATCTAGTTTTTAGGGTTTTTTTAAAGAAACCTAAAACCCTTTAGAAATCTAACCCACTTTTTTACATCTTTGCACTTATAATTTTGATGCAATTTTAGCAGGTTCATTTTTTTAGTCCTACAGGATGCAAAAAAAACCCTTACTTTCTGAGTGAATCAAGGTTTTTTCAATGGGAACCCCGATTCAAAAGCTTCTTGAAAGACCGGGAACATGAAGGACCATTTCTTTTATATATTTAAATTTTTTTAAAAACTATTTTGATTTTAAATTTTGGGTTTTTGGGGCAAATTTATTTCTTTTTAAAATTTCATTTAGGGTTAGCCACCTTAAAAATGCAAACTTTAATTTTGGCACTTTTTTAAACCCCAAAGTAGCAAGTATAAAACTTGCTTAAGAGAGGGGTTTTAGGAGGGGCCCTATTTTTCAGATTATAAAACCTTTTTCAGTGAAATTAGGGGTTTCCCAAAATTTTTCCCTTTGACTCTTTTTCAATTTCAATCCCAAGAGTTGAAATTGTTTGGCGAGTGCCAAAAACCTTGAAAAAAGTGAGTAGTACAATTTCATCTTGGGTTTTTATTTCTTTTCTTCTCTATTGTCATATCTAGGGTTGAATTGAGATGTTCTTGGCCCAGATTTTCTTCTAATTGTTGCGAATTCTTGTGTTTGTTTAAAGGTCCCTTGCAATTGAATTCGAATCATCCTTGAAAATTCCCCTTGAAAACGTGATTTTCACTAGGGGGAAAAGGATCCTTGGAATTGGGGTTTTTCCCTTTTAAATTTTTTGGATTTTTTTCGGGGAATTATATGTGATTTTGGTGTTTTTAGAAGAGTTTAATCATTTTGGTATTACAATTATAACTTTAAAAGCATTTGGAATCATTACATCTTATGGGGTTTTCATGTGAAATTTCCCCCTTATAGATCCTTTGTTGTTGACTTGAGATTGTTTTTTCTTGAGTCTTTTTAATTTGCTTCTAAGGGAAATTTTAAGGCACATCAACTTGCTTGTCCTTTTCTCTCTTTAGTTTTGGTATGGGAGTAGATCTAGGGTTCTATGAGGGGGTACAAATGAGGGAAAAGTTTTAAACCCCTTGGGTAAAAAGGATATATATAAAATACTTAGTTGCGAAAAGACTATTTTAAACCCCCCCTACTTTAATCTATTTCCCTTTCTTATCCTTAGAGATTTTATATAATTATATATATAATACTATGATAATTACATTCTCCCCTCGCAAGAATTTTCGTCCTTGAAAATTACCTAGTTATTAAAAAGTTTTAGGTATCTTTTTCTCATCTTATCTTCTTGATGAAATCACACTGGGTGGATTGGTTTAAGGATCATCGTGATCAAGTTAGGAGGATTGAACCAAGGGGGCACATTTTCTATTTAAATTGTGGGGATGGGGACGGGGAAGTTAGGAAGAGATTTAAGGCCGACATTTCAAGCCCAAATTTGGGGGCCGCCAGCCTTGGGGGTTGTAAGCCCCCTGACTTAAATGGCCAGTGTAGAGAAGAAGGCCATTGGTTTAAAAGTGGCTAACGTATGTCAAAATAAGGGCCCGGGTTTTTAAAGAATTTAAAAGGGTTTTGCTAGCTTTGGGTGCTGGCTTTGCAGGGAAATTTAAAAGGCCAGCTTTGTAAAAATTTTAAAGACCGCTGGCATTTAATGTTTGTCCTTATATTCGAATTGGGTTTTTTTTATGTTTTTTTGTTTAATTTTATTCTTATAAAAACTATAAATAGTTGTATAGACTCTTATAACAGATTAAGAATCAAAAAGTTTATTCAAAAAATTAAGAGGGGATTTCTCTTTGGTTCTTGGGAAAAAACTAAATTTAACTTAAATTTGGAAATTTTTAATCTATGGCTTCACTCAAACTTAGCAATTGGTTATGGTGTTAACCCTTATACAAAAGGGTTTTTATCCCGTCTATAGACAAAAGGTCGCGGTTTCCCTTTGTTCTTGATAATTTGTAGGTTATGGGGATTATCGAACCTAGATCATTGGGTTTGATCATTTGGGTTTTGGGGGGGTTTGCATCAAATTTTGGGATCAGAGCAATCAAATTTGTCAGGATCACCAATTTTTAAATTTTTGCAAAGCTTGTTCTTAGATCTAGGGTTTGGATAAAAAAAAATTCGTAAAAAAAAAAGGTAGAAGAAAAAAAAAGAAAAAGGGAAATTTGTATTAAAAAAAAGGGATTTCAACCCCAAAATTGTGAAATTTTGAGTTTGGGGGTGGTCTTTTTTGTAATTCTTAGCTTTCTATGAATCTTGTCCCAAAATTTTTTTATAAAACTGCTATTTTTGGGAAAATTGGGTGGATTTTTTATGGGAAAAACTCCGATTGGGGTTTTTAGTTGCAAAAGAACCGAAAAAAAGAAATTTTTTTAGTGGAAGGATTGGTGAGGGAAAAGTAAAGCGTTTTAGTGAAACATGTGAGGGGGAGTGAAATTTTTTTGAGATTTTATTTTTTTACTCCAAAAATTTTTATGTGCAGCACTAAGTTGAACAAAAATTCTCTTGAAAGTGTGATAGGGGGAATTGATACAAATTGATCAGGAAAAATCTAATGAACAGATAAAAAATGTTTAGGTGGAGATTGGGTCAATTTTTTATGAGCAGATGGAGCAGAACTTTAAATAGTTACAGATTGCTTCTATAGGGGAAAAAGGAGGGGGAAAATGCCAAGAAGGGTAGTGGGGCATAAAGGGAAAATTAATGGGGGAAGGAAGGAAACCCGTAGCTAAATTTGATCAGGATTCTTTGTGGGGTTTTAGGAGGGAAAGCAGAAGAATTAGAGGAGCTAGGGAAAGAGGGAAAATAACAACCTAGGAAACCTAAAGATGGAAAAAACCCTTCCTTCAAAGGGAAAAATGAAACCCTTTAGGTGTATCTAGAGTGGGAGAAGAAAGGGGGAGTTTATTTTTTTAGTGTCACCCAAATATTCTTAAGCCAAAAAAAGGAAAAAAATTGCTGCCATTGAAATTTTTTTTTTATGCAATTGTTTTGGGGGGATCAACTTTTTTTAATTAGGAGGAGGAATAGGGAACCACTAGTAGGAACATGAGGGAAAAGATGAAGAGAACATGAGGAAACATTTGGGCCTACATACTACTATAGGGAATTGAATAATAAATTACAAAACCTTTAAACAAGGCTAATAGTAGTTTGGAGGAGTAAACATAAGGAATGGAGGGTTTTCATGATTAAAGGGGTTTTCATTAAAGGGGGACCCCAAAGGGGGACTATGGCAAAGGGTTTTTACTACTTGAAAAGGGAGATTCAAAATGTGGTGGAGTTCAACATTAAGTGGAACTAGAATATATGGTTTATATGACTATTAAGGGGAGAAGCAACTCAAAGGGGAAGGGGAGTAGCACTACAAAGTGCCATACGATTCTTTTAAAAGGAGAATTGATACAGGGGGGAAGGGGGAGAAACAACCCCATTCCATACCAAAACTAGAAGAAAAATCCGAAATTTGGGATGTCATGGGGAAAGAGATAAATTCGATCCTTCTACTTCTAGTAAACGTTTATATTAAAAGTTTTAAATGCTAGGGTAAAGGACATATAGCTATTTAATGTCCAAATAGAAGAGTTTAGGTGTGAGGGAAAAATGGAGAGATTAAAAATGGTAGTGTTCAATCAGGGTTTCATGCCACCATTTGGAGGATGAGTTTGGGGGGGAAATATGCTGTTTGGGGAGAGTTTTGGTAGCTAGGGGGGTTTGAGTGTCAGAAAAAAGGAAAGAGGAAAATGTCAATGAGAGAATATTTTTCATATTAGATGCCTAGTTTAAAAAAAAGGTATGTAGTGTGTTATAATGGGGGAGTTGTACAAATGTTGCTAGCAAGACCAGGGTTGGAGAAATTAAGGCTTCCTACAAGTAAGCATCCTCATCCTTTAAAAATTGCAATGGCTAAATGATAGGGGGAAGGAGAGTAAAAAAAATAGATTTTTGGTTTCTTTTAACATTGGAAAGAAAGGGGGGATGGAGTGCTGTGTGATGTATTTCCCAATGCAAGCTACACACTTAAAAATTGGGGAGGCCATGGAAATTTTGATGGGTAGGTGAAGCATGATGAATTCACCAAAAAGAAATTCTTTTTTTTACATGATCAGAGACCTGTTACCCCTTTGTCCTTTGATACCTAGTGGGTTTATGAAGTCAAGAGAGGTACAAAGAGAGAGAGAAAAAAGAGAGTGAGTGGTAAAAAAAAACTTAGTGTTATGGAGAAGAAAAAAAAGAGATTTTTGAGTCAAAGGAAAAAGAAAAGAGGGGAAAAAAAATTGAGTATGAGAGAAAAATAAAGGGGAAAAAAAAATTTTTTTATGCGAGGGTTATGGGGTTTAAGAATGCTCTTTTTTTTAAGGAAAAAAAAAGAAGACAAAAAAAGGATGTCAAAAAATTTTCCCTTTAAGCTCGAAGAGGGGGTTTTTTGGGTACGCATGCGTTAAAAGCGTTCCCAGCACAAAAGGTGATCAAAGGGGCTTCTAAGAGGCGAGGGTCCTTTTTTGAGTCCTCAAGTCATCAAGACAACATTCACAATTGGAATTGCCAAGTAAGTATAAAATTTAAAGTGCTTTTTTTTAATGTTATTGATTTAAGTCCTTATAATATAGGGATGATGTGGGGACAAATCCTTTTTTGAGAGGAGGGGGAATTTATGAAAAACACCCTAGGTAGATTGGTCCAAGGGTGAAACGCGATCAAGTTAAAAGGATTTTAACTAAGGAGCACAATCATATTTGAAGTGCGGGCAAGGACGTGGAAGTCGAAAAAGAGATTTAAGGCTGAAAAGCTTCAAGACCAATGAAAGCTGTTGGGCCCAAAAGTCCGGAAAAAGAGAAAAAGTTCGTTGGGTTAAGTAGTCAGCGTATATCCAAAAGAAGGCCCGGTTTAAGGATTTCAAAGCTGCCGGCTTTGGTATCGGGTTTTCATGGAATTATAGGCGGCTTTGTAATATTTTTAAAGGGTGCCAGCGTTTAATTTTTGCCTTTATTTTGAATTAGGTTTTTTATGTCGTTTTGTTTACTTTTTTTCTTTTTAGGGCTATAAATTTCCATAGACTTATTGTAACACAATTAAGAATTAAGAAAGTTTTTTTCCAAATTGAAGAGGATTTTTCTTTGGTCCTTAAAGAACTAAAACGAACTTTATCGGGTTTTTAAAACCGTAGAATTCCTCAAACTTTCAATCGATCGTTCCATAATCCCATTGTAGTGTTAACACTTTTACCAAAGGTTTTTTTCTCATTTATAGACAATGGGTTGTGGTTTCCTTTATTCTTTTATAGATTTTTAGGTTTTGGGGATTATCGAACCTAATCATTGGGGGTTTATTTTTGGGTTTTTTTGGGGGTTTGCATCACTTATAATTTCCCAAGTTGCCCTTTTCTTTCAGTTTGATTGCCCCTAATTTCACCTTGGGCAAACTTGAAAAACCCGTTTTCCCCCAAATTTTTCCTTTAGTATCCACAATTTTGATAGGGCCCCTACGTTGTGAGATTTAGCTACCCCTTGTAGAGGTTCTAGCATAGTGATTTTAAATTTTAGTTGGGTACATAAATTTTCCCAGATGGAAATGTGAAATACATTTTATACCCCAACCAGACTTGGTGGCAATGCAAAATTTTTATGCCATTAGTTTCCCTTCTTCTCAAGAATTTTAAAGGGGGGTACATATCTAGGATTTGATTTCCCTCTTAGGGCCAAATCTTATTTACTCCCCCTTTAAAAGGTGAGATCTTCAATAACACATATCTCCCACTTGAAACTCCAATTAGTGTCTCCTTTTGTCTGCATATGATTTTTGGCGCTTTGGGTTGCTACATTCTTTACTTGACAACTTCACTTTGTTTACTGCATTTTTTGCACTAGTTTGGGGTCCCAATATTTGTTTCTCACCTACCTCATCCCAATGAAATAGCGACCAGCATTTTTCTTCCATAAAACGCCTCATATGATCCCCTTTGGATGGAGTTTTTTTAAACTGTTGTTGTGGCAAACTCTACAAAGGGGGTAGATTTTTATCTCAATTTCCACCAAGGTTTAATGTACACGCCCTCAACATATCCTTCAAAAACCCTTAAATCGTTCACTTTGATTGACCATTCGTTTGGGGGTGAAAAGTCGTCCTAAATTGTAGTTTTATCCCCAAAGCCCAAATGAGACTAATCAAAAACCTCCCCACAAATCCTTATCTCTATTTAACATTAGGAGACTGATATCCTATGAAACCCTTAACAATTTCTTTGATGAAAATTTTGTCCCAAACCTTCTCTAGTTTATACCTAGTACCTATTGGGGGAAAAGTGTGCTGTTTTTATAATTTGATTTACAATCACCGTTTTTGGGGTAGTTTTTTTGAAAAGCCCAATGGCCCACATGTTCCCATTTCCACTCTGGTAAGGTAAAGGTTATAAAAGGGCTAGGGGGGCCCTCTAATTTTTTATCTTCATCTTTTGGGAAATTCATACATTTAGATACAAAATCCCCCCACTTCTCTCTTCATATTCCTCCACCAATAAGGGTTTTTCCTTCAGGTCTTTAACATCTTGGTACTTCTGGGGTGTATAGAGTACCTAGAATAGTGTCCCTCCTTCAATACTCTTTCTTCAATTCATTTATACTTAGCACACATAGCCTGTACCATACCCAACACCCCCTTTGCATCTTCATTGAACTCTACAGCTTTTCCCTCGCCATTCTTTTCTTTATTTTTTTGAATCCCCACACCCCTAACTTGTGCAGCTCTTATTCTAAAACTAATATTGGCTGTATTCGTAAACGGGCGATTTCCAAATTTCCAACTTCCCTAAGTCAAAAACCCTCCAAGTTTTGTTTCTGCACATTTTCCCAAATATTTTTTTTAAGTTATGATCATCGTTGCTAGATTACAAATGTTTCTTTTTTTAAGTCTTTAAACCAACGATTTTTAGCCTTTCGGGTTTGGAAAGGGATGTTTAAGTCATAGTCCTTTATTAGTTCAAAGCCCAACGCTTTGCCTCATATTTAGCCCCCTTCTACGAAAAGAAGAACTTGAGGTTTTTTGTGATCTAGGGCTATTCTGCACTTCTTCCCATATAAAAAATATTTTCCATAACTTGAGTGCAAATACCATGGCTGCAAATTTCTAGACTATGTGTCGGGTAATTCTTCTCATAAGGCTTCAACTACCTAGATGCGTAAGTAATTACCCTATCATTCTGCATCCCAAAACATTCTAAGTCCTTTAATAAAGGCAACACTATATACTTTCAAAAATTTTTTACCATTAACTGGTAGTGTAAGTACTAGTGAAAGTCAATCTCTCCTTCAAAAAACATGAAAACTTGCTTCACATCGGTCATCCCAATAAACTTGACTCCTTTTGGTGTTAACTTTGGGCAAAGGGATTGCTAGTTTTTGAGAATCATTCCACAAATCTCCCCTTTTAAACTTGCTTTAAACCCCAAGAAGCTTTTAATTTCTGTTACGGGCTTTAGCCTAGGCCATTTATTATTTGCTCTTATCTTCTCATGATTTACAGATAACCAAACCTTTTTAAAAACTCATGTCCTAAAAAGGTGACTTGCTTCAGCCAAAACTCACCAAATTCTTAACTTTGAAACAACTTTTCTGCTTGCAATTACTCAATATTATCCCAACGCTGCTCATAATCTTCCTTTTATTTAAAGTATAAATTTAAAATTTATCTATGAAAAAAATGCAAACTTGTCCCCCAAATATTCTTTGAATATGCGGTTCATTAAATCTATGAAAGCAAACCGGGGCATTTGTGAGTCCAAAAAGGGGATTACTTGGAACTCATAATGCCCGTATCTAGTTTTGAAAATGGTAAATTTTAGATGTCCCCCCTCCTTTTATTCCCCAATTAATGGTACTTGGATCTTAAGTCTTTTTTTGAGAAGACTTGAGCTCCTTTTAAATTTAAACAAAAAAATCATCAATCCTTGGAAGAGGGTATATATTTTTTAAATTTTAACCCTATTCAACTCCTGGTAATTTTATACATAACTGCAAAGCTGTTGTCTTTCTTTTTTCACAAATAAACCCATGTACCCCCCCAAAGGGGAGACACTTGGGCTGATAAACTTCTTATCTAACAACTTTTGTATTTGATCCTTCAGTTTCTTTTTAAATTTTGGGTGCCATAAAAGGTACGGGGGGTTTTTTATATGGGAGCCATCCCAGGCATTGTATCTATGTTGAATTTAATCCCCCTTTTAGGGGGTAAAACTAGGGAAGGTTTATCCAAAAAAACTCTAGTAAATTTTCCCTTTACTACCTTTTGGTGTCAACTTTGGGTTAAAAAAGGGGGTTTCCCAGTTTAGAAATTTTTCCCCCCCAAAACTCTTGTAGTATCCTACTAACCCTAAGAAGCTTTGAATTTTTGTTACGGTCTTTGGCCAAAGGGCCCTTTAAATTTTTAAACTTTTTATCTTCTCCTGATTTTCAGATAATCCATCCTTATTAATCACATGTCCTAAAAAGGTGACTTGCTTCAGCCAAAAACTCACATTTTCTTAAACTTTGAATAAAATTTTTCTGCTTGCAATCTGCTTAATACTACCCCTCAAGCGCTGCTCATAATTTTCCCTTCATTTCTAGAGTATTTTTTAAGATGTTATCTAGGAACATAATGACAAACTTGTCCAAGTATTCTTTGAGTATGCGGTTCATTAAATCTAGGAAACTACCGGTCCATTTGTGACCCAAAAAGGGCATTACTTGGAACTCAAAAATGCCCGTATCATTTTGAAATTTGGTATTCTAGATTTTCCTCCTCCTTAATCCTAATTAATGGTACTTGGATCTTAAGTCTTTTTTTGAGAAGATTTTGAGCTCCTTGTAACAAATCAAAAAAATTCATCAATCCTTGGAAGAGGGTATTTTTTTTTTTAATTGTAACCCTTTTAAACCCTGGTAATCTATACAAAAACTGCATGCTTTTGTCTTTTTTCTTCACAAATAATCCGATGTCCCCCAAAGGTGAACACTTGGTCTAAAAAAATTTTCTTATCTAACAACTTTTGTATTTGATCCTTCATTCTTTAAAACTTTGGGGGTTTGCCATAGGGTAGGGGGTTTTTTGATAGGGGAAGCCATACAAAGGCCCCTGTATCTATGTTGAATTCAACCCCCCTTTAAATAGGTGGTAAACTAGGTAAGTCATCCAAAAATACCCCTAGTAAATTCCTTCACTCCCCTTTTCTCTCTCAATTTCGATCCCCCTCTTAAATTTTTAACTGCAACTGATCCCAAATCATATTTTTTTACCCCACAATTCAAAAGGTTGGTAATCCTTTTGGGTCTATAATTTTTCCAATTTAAATTTAAAAATTGTTCCCTTCTGGCGTTTTTGAAATGGATGGTCATATCATAAAAAATTTATTGTTGCGGATTTTTAAATTAAACCCAAAACCATTCCTAAAATTAAAAATCAAAATCAGTCATGTCTAACACTAAAAATCTGTAAATAAAATTCTCCCTTTTGCATTTCTATAAAAAACCTTTCTACATTTTTGGGTTTTAACCCCCAAACCCAAACAACCATAAAAAGTACTTAAGCCAATATAATTTTTTAACACTTTTTTTACATACATTATACTTACTTCTAAATGCTTTAAATATAATGAATTTTATGCACTAGTGTTAAAAAAATACATATGCTTCAGTAGAATTTACCAACAATGTACCTGCTAAGGTCTCTATATTTAAAGGGGTCCTGTCTCTGTAGTGAAAACACTCGTGCTGGTCCCCTTTGCCTTGGGCCCTCCCTATTGAAGTCAAACCGTTATTAGCCCTATTTGGTTTTTATTTGCGATTTTTGGGTTTTGGACTTTCTATTTTATTTTTTCGGGGCAGTCCACCATCTTATGACCCCTCTATTTGAAGAAGCAGTAAAATGTCAATGGGATTGACCTCTCCCAAGGGTTTTTTTGGGCTGCCGTACCCCGTCTTCCCACTAAAAAAACAGGCACCCTGTGGCCATTTGCATTCGTTTAGCTTGTGTGGCCTATAACATCTTCCACCTTGTTACTCTATCCCACATAAAAGGGTTTTCCCCTTGGAAGTAAGGTCCCTGCTATGACCACATATCTAGTTTGCACGTGTAAAGGCCCTTTTTTCCCCCTTACCCTTGAGTTATAATTTTCTAAATGGGTCTTTTCCTCAGTCCCCCACTCTCATTCTTAAAGTTTTATCTTTTTATTCTTTTATGACTTTGTTCAAAAGGGTTTTGCCTTGTTTACAGTTTCCGAATGGGTTTTTTTCGGTTGGAAGGTTTTTTAAAATCATGTTGCAGTGTCGGCCCCCCAATCCCAATAAAAAACCAAAGCGCCATAGACTTCTCATCAGCTTTAAAAAGCAGGTGGCATGAACTTCATCAAATGGTTTAGTTCCGCACATATTCATCTACTGATCTCTTTCCTTTGGCAACAACTATATATGATGCTTGCAATTTTTTCCTAAAAATTTTGGGGTTTGGGGAAAAATTGCTCATATAACATCTCTTTAAACTTATCCTAAGTGATTACCCCCATGGTAAGTCTGGAAACACTTGACCACCATTCAGAACCGACCCCTTTGTAAAAAACACTGCATATTTCACCTTCTTATCTTCCCGGTTTTCCCCATCCCCCAAAAGTCTTCCCTATTCATCGACCCACTACTTAGGGAACCAATGGATCCCAGCCTTAGGCCTAAATTTCCTAACCATTCTAAAAAAAACGGGCTAGACCAATTTCTCCTGCTGACCCCTCTAAGCTCTCCATCAAACTAGGCTTGTTTCATATTTAGCACTTGTATGTCTTGTTTTATTTTTGTTGCCGTGTCACTACCTTGCTAAAGTATTGAAGCCTCTAGCTTTTGTGCAACATTTTACCTCATTCCCTCCTTATTTCCCAAATGAGGAGCTCTAGGGGGCAATTTGTTATCCGGAGCATCATCTCCACTCCTAAAGAGATCTTAGTCTAAAATTCTGCTAAGCATTTTACAAAAAAAAATACAATAGTAGGAAAAGATATAGGAATATATAACCCTTCCTTAGAGTACGGAAAATTTAAACATGACATTTTCAATATTACTGAAAAGGGGTTCACAAACTAGTAATATCAAACCCATTTTATAACCACTCTCCCGTAATATCTTTATCCTTTAAATCCAATACCTAATTCATCCCAAAAATCATGACTTACTTTCTATTTTTTGAACTTAAAAATGTTGATCCTCACTTAATTTTTAAAAATCATCAAACTTATGCAGTTTATAAATTCATCAACCTAAAACTCTAAAGATTACAAACCTACATTCTTTTTATCAAAGCCTAAACTTCTAAGGATCATCAAATTTTGCTCTAATACCACCTAAGTTGTAAACCCTAAAACTCAAGTATGTTTTCGACTTGCCATGTGTCCCCTTTGTACTAGAAGACACGCAAAGGGTCAAATTTCTACAATCCTCCAAACATTATCTTTCCAATTTTTCAATATAATAAAAGAACTTCTTTAAAATTTCTAGAGTAAAGCATTCATAAACTCCAAAAGTAAACCCCAATTTTTTAAAAAAAATTTTATATCTTTCCCAAACAAAATTCCTATCCATTTTTTCCCCAATTTAAAAAAGCAGAAGCCTTCAACAATTTAAATAACATGATAATCCCAAATCACAATTATAAATTATTTTCCCTATTCCCTTTCTCTTCATCGGGGTCCTACTATCATAATACACTCTCCACATTCTCCTCCATATCCGTACAAAAATTTTATTTATCTTTCACAATCTTTTGCCGATACATAATCACATCATAAGCATCATCACACATAAAATTCCTAAACATCCTTTTTAAACCCGCAACATACACACACACACACAACACACAACACACACACACACACAATACAAATATAAAAACCTCTTTGTCCAGAGTAAAATACCACACTAACCACACGTAATAATAAAAATACAGTGGGGAAAACACCCAAAAAATTGTAAATGAGTCTATGAGTCTTCACACATCAACCCCCCACAATCATTAATAATATATATATAAAATATACTATATTTTCACTGTCAATGAGTCCCTATGAGTGCAAACACACAACCTTTTCACAATACACATCACAACCCACATCATAACATTTCACATCACAACCTTCCACATAAACCTAGACATTCGATATCGACTCTATTAGGGACAACATTACATACCAACATCAGGGTGCAAACCCCAAGAACACCAAACCCACACTCGGTTTCTTGGACTAGCAATTAACAATCACATGCCACATATAATACTACCGAATCGAAACTTAGTTTGCTTATGCTTTTTTTACAAAAATCTCCTAAACCAAACAGATTAAAATTTATTTGTTTTAAGAATTGTATTCCTATAAATATAAAAGGGAAAATATTACATTTCAATACAACACGTTTTGTTGGGGGTCGTATAGTTAAATACGGGGTAGACACAACCAGGGGCCAAAAAGACATATACATATCTCCTTTTTTTTTTTTTTCAACACAGCTTAACATGTTTTGTTGAGTGGTGATGTATCTTTTCGTTCACTATTCATCAACATGACCTCAATAGGTCATGTATCCTTTGTTCACTGTTTATCAATATGCCCTTTAAACAGGTTAGTTGGAACTAGGGGTTTTTTTTCTGTCTTTTTTTTCAACATGGTCACTTTAAAGGGTCATTACCCTCTCTTTTTTTTGTTCACAACTGATCTCAACATAGTCATGTTAAGCTTGTGTTGTTTTTTTTTCTTTTTTTTTTCTTTTTTAAAAACACATCATGTTGAGGGGGCCATGTATCCTCTATTCATTTTTTGGATTTTTTAAAACACGGTTCCAACACGGTTGTGGGGGAGGCACTGTACACTTCAAAAATTGATCCCTCACCGGGTTTCAATCAATTCAACCTAATGATCTATTTAACATAAAATTTACAATGTAATACACTAGTAATATACTTACTTCCAAATTTTTATCGTGATGATGAATATCTTGTTTCGTCCCTTGTGTATCACAATTGATTTAGATAAAAATGACCTTAACACGTTTTTAATTCTCGCTTTTTTTAAAAAGATTACACAAATTTAACTATCGATTGTTATTGATTTATTTACTTCACCCCTAAAAAGTTGGGAAATAAAGCACTTGCCTATCCTTTTCTCTCTTCAGATTTCTATAGAGTATATTTAGGGTTTTGTGAGGTGTACAAAAGAGGGAAAAGCGTTAGCCCTAGGAAAAAAGGGAAAATATAATACTCATTTTTAAAAGATACCCCCACCCCTTTTTTCCACATTGTCAATTCACTAGAGAAAGCCAATCGGCTCTATTCTAGTTTAAAATTGAAGTTGATGGCAAGGGGCAGTTCAAAAGAAGAAAGAAGTCAAGCAAATTAAAGATTTAAGAAGGGCCCTGGGTCCCACTGGGCCCAACCGATTAGTAAGACCTTAACCCCCCAAAGGGAGCTTCATTGATCTTAGCATTAAGCCACTAAAAATCAGCCGGTTATGCCCCCAGGGAAAAATATCCCAAATAAGAGTAAAAGGTTTAGTTACAAGGGCCGCTGCTGCTGCGCGCGCTGCTGCTTTATTCAAATTCAGTAGCCGCAAACACCTTAAAGGGAGATGGTAAACTATTACTGAAGGTTTGTCATTTTTTGTTTCCTTCAATCAGAACAAGAAAAGCAAAATTGAAGAGCTTTTCACACGAACAGCAACCCAAGTGGTTCCCTTAAAAATTTCCCCCAAAATATGGGATTATCCACCTATCCATTGATTTAAAAAACTAGATGCTTTTCATGATAATCCCCAGGCCCCCCCGAAATAAAATGGCCTTGTGCCCAACTCACAACTAAGAGGAGGTGTTTAGGGGGCTCACCTTGAGTGGGGAAAAGGGAATTTAGTATTAGAGGATAGTTTGTCTGCAAAACAGGTTAACTTTTGTTGCAGGGATATTTTAACAAAAGTCACTAGCAATGAAAGACGACATAGATGCATGGCAAATTTTTTGATTGTCATGGAATTATTTTTTTAGGGTTATTAATAAATAATTATAATTAGTTACAATGAGTAGGTTTAATTAATAAATTATTTATTATAGGAAAAAAATATAAATAATACTTTATAAAAAAAAAAAGAATCCATTCCATTCATAAATGAATTTTAAAAGAAGGTTTATTCCAAGTTTGCTTTAATTCAAACCTGTGTATTTCTTTTTTTATTTATTTTTTTATAAGATTGATTTACACGAGATCGTAATAATGGTTTCCCAATAAACATGTCTTAGATTTCCCATGATGGTGATTATGCAGTCAAAATTACCCCTTTCCTTCCTCAAGCAACACAATAAAGGGAATTTTTTTTGGCATCGTAAATTTCATCCTTATTACCAAAAAAAACCCAAGATGAGATGAATCCCCTTCCAAAATTTTCATGTAAAACAAGCAAACGATCTCCGCCCTGTACATCCATTAAAAGCAACGGAAAGCGCATGTATCCTAGAAGCTATAAAAGATAAAACCCCAACATCCCCTCAACTCAAAAACCATAAAATCCCCCATTTCTTACATGCCAAAAGGTTTCCCCCCAACAATCTCCACAAAATCTACCCCATCCCCTGAAATTCTAAATCTTTTTTTTGGCATCAGAGAAAGAAGGAAAATAAACCCCCTTTTAAGTGTCCCAAACCCAACAATAAAAAATTTTTTGATGGATCCTTTTACCCAAATTTTATGGTTTGGGAAAATGTTGTTGGTAAAAATTCTCTTGGATCCATAAAAGGGAAATTTGGGGGGCTTAAATTAGTTCTATTTTGAGGTCTATAAAAGGGGAAAAATGTGAGCAAAGAGGCCAGGAAAGGGTGCTTCAGTGTGTTTCAAAATTGAAAACAGCCCTTGATGCTCTAACAATAAGTACAACGGGATTGTAGTTTTAAAAACAACAATATTAGGAGCTAGAGTTTACAAAAAATAAAGTTTGGAATCCTTTACCAGAAAAGGTCAAGGATCTTTTATAAATGAATTAATCGTTGGGATTGTGACATGTGTATAAAAAACCCCCTTTCTACAAAAATATTCTAAAACTGCTTGTATGAAAAGTAATGCTTGGGGCTTGTAAGTGAATGTCTCCATGGGGTGCACCCTTTTGTTATTATAGGCTTTGTGGGGTAAATAAGTGCTTAGGGACAAAGGACTAAAATCCATACACAAGAAAAGGTTAGTAATAGTGATCATATTGAAATTTCTTTGTCAAACATCAGGCTTATGATTTGCTTAACCCCCCTATGGTTTGCATTTCATTTTTGTTTTCCCAAAACAAATCAAACTTTAAATTGAAACCACTGCTTTCTACTAGGGTTTTTGTTTTAATTTATATGGACCCTAAATTTTTTAAAAAAAAAAATAAGAACGGGAAAAGTCTTAAAAGTATAGGAGTAAATCAAAAGAGTAAAACAAAAAAGTTTAAAAAACCTAAAAATTTTTATAAAAACAAGCCCCCTATAATTTAAAAAATTTACTAATCATTCCATTTAGTGTGCTGTAAAAGTATAAAATATGAACCAAAATTCATAAAATATTAGTAAAAAGTTTTTTGAAACATACCTAGAAGATATTCAAAAGTACTTAGAAAAAAAATTTGGAAAAAAATGGATAAGGAAGAATATGGAGCAATTTCTTAAATGAAAGAAAGAAGTTTTTATTGACCTCAATAGAATTTTGTTTCAAGAAAAGTTTTAAAAGTTAGAGGGAGAAGTTTTTCTAGAGAAAATTCTAACCGTAGATATAGAAGTTTAGTAAGATAGAAAATATGTTAGTAAGGAAGAAAAACCTTTTTAGAAGCGCCAAAATCATTTTTTGTAGGTCAAGACCTAATTCTACAAGTTAAAAATATTTGGGGAAAAATCCTAACTAATCTATTATAAAAAATTAATTGAGAGAATTTTTAGCAGCTTGTCTAAAAAGTTCATTTAGAAGTGTTAACAAAACTACTTTTGGATGAATTTTAGAAGATAAACATGAGTCCTATACAAGGACTTAAATTTGAAATTTTAAAGGGAAAATATTAGAAGATTTTTTTTATTATTATTATTATTAAATTTTTAAGTTCAAATTTGGGTTAATTCAATGTTAGAATATTGGAGATAATTTTAAATTTTAAAATTTAAATAAGTAAACAATTTGGGTTGTTATGAGGAAAACCCAATTTTTTTAAAAAGGGAATTGGGGAAATTTAAATTTAATTTTAAGGACCAATTCAACTACATTAGCTTATCCATCATTTATGACAAACCCAAAATTTTGATTAAAAAGATTAAAGAAACATATAATTTCCAAATTTTATGAAGGTTAGCATGTTTTCAATGTTAGAAGAAGAATTTTTTAAATGTTAGTTTAAAAAACTTTAAAAATATAATATAATAAAACAACATGTGACAAAAGAAAACAACAAACATTATTTTTTATGAGCCCAATCTTTTGATGCGAACAAAGAGCACAAAATTGAGGGTGGTTACGGTCATGCAATTGAGGGATGCATAAAAAGACTAGCAAAGTGGGGTTCATATACTACTTGAACTTAGTTATTTTATGTTTTTGTTTTTATTTTTTTTAGGTCCATTGGTTTTTTTGTTTTCTCTTTTTTTAATGTTTTTTATTTTAAGAGTTCCTGGGTTTTATTTCAATGTTTTTTAGTTATTTCCTTTTTTTATAGTGGTCCTAAGGTTTATTTGTAATTATAAATAAGCTAGTTAGTACAGGGGTTAAAGGATGGAGTTGTTTCATTTTTTAGTATAAATTTTAATGTTAATTTTTTATCGAGTATTGAAAATTTAAAATTCTTTTTATTTGCTTGTGTTGTTTTTATTTTAAACTAGATTGTGGTGAACATGTTCATTGAATCTTATTTTCACTTGATTTTTTTAACATTTGTGAGCATTTCATAAATCATACGTAACATCAATTTGCGATTTGATCACAAACCATTTTGACTTCATTGTTCATGAATAATATTGAATATTGATTTCATCCATATCATTTTTTTTATTTCCTTATCCATGAACACTTAAACCTATAAACACAATTTTTTTTTTTACCTTTTTGTTCTATAAACCCTAAAAATACAAAAACACAAATTAATTATTTTTGCAAACACATTTTATATGCATTAGTTCGTATCACAGTGAAGATTCCACGCTTCAGGGTAAGTATCGAAGTTTCTCTCAATTGTTGAATTGTGAATTGGTGTAGGAGATTGGTAGCATTGGTATTGTTTTTGTAGTGTTGTTGTGGTTGATTTGAAAAGTTTCAATTTTTGTATTGATAGACTTTGGAAAAATGTTGAGGGAAAAGATAGTAATCATAGGGGTAGCTTGATAATTTAAAGAGAAAGATCATGAGGTAAATTCGTCCCTTAGGGTTCTTATGATACAATTAAGTTTAAAAACCCCTATTAAAAGGTTTAAGCTAATAGATCCAAAATTGAAGGAGGCCCACAAAATTATAAAAAGACCCTACTAAAGAGAAACCAAAAGAAATTATGAAGGTGGTTAAGGTGGAACCTAAGAAATTTAATTATGAGTAAAAAAGCCACAGCATAATTGATATCAAAAATAATAAATATTGATGTAGAGAAGAAAATAGAGGTTGAGATTTCTAAAACGGTTGGTAAAAAGGGTAATAAATTTTTTGGAGATGAAGAGCAGTAGGAAAAATAGAATCAATTTCTATTGTGGAACCTCATAATGTAGAATCTGTAGAGGAGAGAGCATGATGGGGATCGTTTTCCTACACTATACTTCAGAAGATTTGTTCATGAATTTTGTTACAAAGATTTATTATTTTGCAATACTTTAGACTTATAGCAATTTTTATAGTTATTTTATTATTTTATTAGTTTATAGGTAATTTTATTATGTAGTAGTATTTTTTTAGCAATTACAATCATTAATTTTAGAAATAACAAGTAGATAGTTGTATTAGTTTGTACAAACAAGAATCCATTTTAATTTTTTATGTCTATGCTCTTAAGATTGTCAAGGGTTTTTAAAATAAATACAATGTTATAAGACTCATTATTAATTTACTCAATACTTTTTATCAAAACCCTAGAGTTCATCAGTAATGCCTTAAAACCTAGAATATCATAGCCCGTCATGTATCACTACTACATAGCGGCACATTAAGGCTCTAAATTTCTATACAACTTTAAACTTTTTCATCTCCATATTACATTCATACTAATATTAATTTCAATAAAAGAAATGAAGATTCTCAGGTGAGCTATTCTAATCATCATTAAATAAAACATTACAAATAATCCTAAATTAAAAATTAGAGTAAACATTTGTCCCTAATCTAATCCTTGACATAATTTTGAAACTAGTAGTATTCCATATTGTTGGTCCCAATTAGATTAATCGAGAGGCGGGGGCGGGGGGTTTTGTGGTGAATTGAAATTAAACACTTAAAATTTCAATTTTTGCAAATTATCCAAAGCTCTTAACTAACAAAATGACGTGAACAAAGAAAATGAAAAATAATAATTTGCAATAAATAAAAAGAGTAGGAAGAATAAATGCTCAGAGATTTATAGAGGTTCTGCCTCGAGCGTCAGTCCTCTCTTCCAACTCTACGCTGAGGGCCCGGTTATCTTTAACTGGTTATGTTTCACTATATCAATAAAATTGAAAATATACAAAATAAGCCTCTTTAAGGCGAAGTCTCACTGCTGAGTCTCTTTAGCTTCTTTACTAAACTAATCACTCAAAACTACAGTGATGAAAACAACTCTCAATTCCTTATATAAGAAAGGAATTACAGTAACAATGAGGAATATCAATTTTCCTCTACAAATCCCGGGTCACACGTGTATGAAAAAAATTTTTTTCGCCGAAGATGTATGAGCTTTGAACTTTTCGTGTGCTTGATTCTAAAAATGTTTTTCTATTTTCTTCACTGAACATCCCTTTTTATGTAGAAGACATAACGGTTTTCTTTGTTGGAAAATATCTTGTAACATTCATGGAGTTGCATGTGACAAGCTTGACTTTATTTTTGAAATTTTGTATTTCAAAAATAAGTTGAACTTGTTAGAGAAAATCTGCATTCCCTTGAGATTTTGATGAGGATAAACTTGGATAAATCAGTTTGGCCGAGATCTTCTTTAGAGATATTCTTTTGGGTCAAGTTTGTTGAAGATATCCCTCTCATTGTAGACCTTATCTTGATATCCCATATGTTGTGGAACCATATCTTCATGTAACAACCATATTTCTTATCCTTATCTTTGTAACTGCTGGATCTCCCCAAAAAATAGCACAAATATCAGATTTAAAAACTTTATAAAACCTGTAAATCTTATATGATCTCACTTTATCATAAAATAAAAATCTTTGAATAAAATCTTGTAAAAAACTTTATGTAAATAAAAAAAACCCCATAATATAAAAACCAACTTTAGTAAAACACATCAAGTATATTACCTAAATATACTTGACACGTGGAGCTAGGCTTTGAAATTTATTAAAAACCATCGATACAAAAATTAGAACGAAATCTAGAAAAAAAAAACGTGACAGGCATGGAAGGTTCTAAAAGAGCTTCTGAAGCAAACCTGTCAAATGTCCCCCTGTTGTAAAGGTTCTGAAAAAGCTTCTGAAAGGTTAACACGAGAACTATGATTACGTTACACAACTTTTGAAATACTTTATGACAGAATAAAAATAGTCTGTATAATACCTTTGAAGGTTCTAAACAAGCTTCGTCTCTTTGTTCAATTTAAAAAAAACACTTACTATCTTCTGAAACAACTTCTGACAAGCTCAAACATACGTTACCATTATTCCTTTTTTGTTAACATCAAAACCAAATTAAAAACTTAACATAACTTAACATTCTCCCCATTTTTTATGATAACAAAACACCCTTAGATAAACAGAATAGAAACAACTTTCATGTTCAAGCAAACATATATCATAACACCATTAGAAAAATTAACCAAATTTAAAAACAGAAAAGCATCACAACAGAACCATTAATAAAGCATTGAGTTCTCTATGGTACCTTTCTCCCCCTTTTTGTTAACAGCAAAAGGATATCTCCCCCTTAATCTATGCATAAAAAATAAAAGAAGTCTTCTACAACTTGAGTTCAAAATAGGAAATTAAGATAAGAACTAAGACTTTCTGGATCTTGTAACACGAGAGGTAGAGGTAGTGGTGGAAGGTTTTGGTAGAGGAAGGTTTTTCTTGTGAAGTATCCAAGTTGATGATATGTGCACCAGAGCGAACATAATCTGGAAATTTGGTGGATAAGAACAACTTGATTTCTCCATGAAGACTTGTGACAGATTGAGATGTCTTATCCGTCTTGGAGTCTAAAGACTTGAAAGAGTTAGTGACTGAATCTCCTATCTTCCTTACTTGAGAGACAAACTTGTCAAAAGCAATGACATTGTTGGATAGGTCTTGCTTGACTCTCTCACTAAACTCATCATAGAGAATTCTGTAGTGATGGAGATCGGTGAGCATTTTCTTAGAATTTTTCTTAATGTCAGAAAGAGTATAAGAAGTTTGTTTAACTTGTAACTCCATTGCTTCTAATCTCTTAAGATTAGACCATTGAAAACCGAGATTTCATCTGTCAAAGCTGTCTTAATTAAATCTGATAGCTCATGTTTCAAGGCTTCTTGCATAACACTCTTCATTTGTTCCAGATCAACATTGAATGTAGCTTCTTTTGTTCCACTTTTTCCAGCCTCAAAATCATGTGGTTGCTTTCTAGAATTTGTTCCAAGCTCTATTCTAGGTTCTGAACCTCCTTCTTGAACAATTATGGAAGAAGTTCCAAAAGAACAGTTCTTTTCATATGTCTTTGATGCACAAAGTGTGCACCATCATTCGCATACCACAAACTTTAACAAATATTGACATATGATAAAAAAACTTCTTTACCTATCCTCTTTAACTTAATAGGGTTTTGAAGAGCTAGTAGGCAAAACAATTCCTTTAAATACAAACAACTGCATGAGAGCATTCCTAAATACTAGACTTTCCTCTATTTCACCATATTTGACCAATGACTCTAGAAGCCATGCCCACATTCTTTCTATTAATCATTTCATAGATGATTTGAGCATGGTCTATAGACATTGAAGTAGAACTGCCCTTCCTTGGACATATACATTCAACAATAATTTTGTGTATGATTCAAGGAAACAACTCGAAATCAATAACCATTGCCTCCTTCCCATAATCCATTCGTAAACCTCCATTAATAGTAGCAAAAAGATCATTCTAGCATGTTTGTAATCTTACATCATCATTTACATCATGCAAGTGTAGACATTTAATTACATCTGCCCTAAAATTGTAATGTCTTGATCACATACCCTGGAAACTAGAACATTCCCTTCCGAAAGATTTAAATTTTCATAAAATTTTTTTCACACACTCGCCGTAAACTAGAACTTGAATAGAGAAAAGTTCCATGCATCCTATGGGTTCTAAAAGTTCATTCCAGTAAAACCCATTACTTGTAAGGAAATTAAAGTCCACAAAACTACAAGGACACACCTCGTTTTTCTTCCTTCGAAGAGATTTCGGGATCGGGGGTTTCAGACTTGGTACATTCCTTTGTTTTGATTGCTTCTCGACTGATTTCTTAGGCGAAGAGGTTTCTTGAGTAACCTTTTCTTTTCCTTTTGAAGATGATGAAACCCGTTTTCTTTTGGAAATGTTCTTGGATACAATGACAGATTTGGAGTCAGGGGAACTTGGGTTCTCCTCCATTAAAGATTCTTGAGGTTTTTTTGAAGAATCTGAAGATTCATCATGAATCACTAAAGGCTTGTTGGAGGGTTTTGTTTTGAAAGATTTCTGTTTGAGTCGTTCTGAGGATTTAAGCGCCATTGGAGTCACAATGAGAGAGAAGGAAAATAGAGAGAGCGAGCAGGTTGCAAAAAAAAAAAATAAAATAAAGAAAGAGAGAAATGGATGAAGAGAAAGAATATATATATATATATATATATATATATATATATATATATATATTATTATATAAAGATTTTCAAAGATTGAAAATTTCGGGGGAAAAAAAATTCAAAAAGGGTTACAAATTCCAATTCATTTCTAATAAATTCAAATTTTACCTTTTCAAGAGGTTTAGTAAAGATGTTTGCAAATTGATTTTCGGTTGGCAAAATTCAACATTTATATCTCCATTATGCACATGATCTCTAATAAAATGATGTCTAATTTCTATGTGCTTTGACCTAGAATGATGCACTGGATTTTTGTCAAATTTATTGCACTCGTGTTATCACATTTAATTGGTACAATTTTAAAATTTATTCCATAATCATTCAATTGTTGTTTTTATCCATAAAACTTGTGCATAGCAATTACCAATAGAAATATATTCAGCTTCAGTTGTGGATAGAGTAATAGAATTTTTTTTTTAGAAGACCAAGAAATTAATTTATCTCTTAGGAATTGACAAGTACCAGATGTGCTTTTTCTATCAATTTTACAACCAGCATAATTTGCATCAGAATATCCTATTAAATCAAAATTTTGATTTTTAGGATACTAGATGCCCAAATTTGAAGTATTAACTAGGTATTTGAAAATTCGCTTTACAGCTAATAAATGAATTTCTGTTGGTGCAGCTTGAAATCTAGCACACAAACACACACTGAACAAAATATCAGGTCTTGATGCAGTCAAGTACAATAAAGAACCTATGAGGCTCCTATAAAGTTTTCTCACTTACCTTCTGTCCATTTGAGTCAGAGTCTAACCTTGTTGAAGTACTTATAGGTGTTGTAACCTTTTTGCAACCATCATATCCAACTTCTTCAATATTTGTTTTGTGTATTTTTCTTGATGAACAAAGATTCCTTCTTTTATTTGTTTTATTTAAAGCCCCAAAAAGAATGTTAATTCTCCCATCATTGACATTTCAAATTTTGCCTGCATGGTCTCAGCAAATTCTTGACATAACAATTCTTTAGTAGATCCAAAGATAATATCATCCACATATACTTGCACAACCAAGATATCATTATCAAAAGTTTTCAAGAATAAAGTGGTGTCAACTTTTCCTCTATGAAAACCTTTAGAGATAAAAAACATACTCAATCTTTCATACCAAGCTCTTGGAGCTTGTTTCAAAACCATATAACACTTTATTTAATTTAAAACATAATCAGATTTGAAAGGATCTTCAAAACCAGTTGGTTGTTCTACATAAACTTCTTCCTTTACAAAACCATTTAAAAATACACTTTTTACATCCATTTGAAAAACTTTAAAATCCTTATAAGATGCATATGCAAGCATCAACCGTATTGCTTCTAGTCTAGCAACAGGTGCATATGTTTCATCAAAATCTATTCCTTCTTCTTGTGAATAACCTTTAGCAACTAATCTTGCTTTATTTCTTATAATTTTACCATCTTCATCTAATTTATTTTTAAAAACACCCATTTAGTTCCAATTATAGACTTTCCTCTAGGTCTAGGAACTAAGTTCCATACGTTGTTTCTTTGAAATTGATTTAATTCTTCTTGCATAGAGATAATCCAATTATCATCATTTAAAGCTTCTTCCATATTACTAGGTTCAATGTCAGATAACAACACAAAAAGATTTTCAAGATTTTGTAAATTAGCTCTTGTTTTAACACCAGATTGAACATACCTATTATTTGATCAAAAGGATGTGCAGATTTATACCTCCAAGCTCTAGAAGCTTCTTGTTCAGATCTTACAACTTCTGAAGTACCTTCTGTGTTTGCCTCTGAAATAGGTTCTGGACGACCAAATCCTTGAGTGTTTTAAAAGTAGGTGCTTCTGACTTAGGTTTTGAACCAGCTTCTGCTTTAGGATTGGAGTCCTTTTCTTCATCAGAATCAACATCCTTTAAATCCTCAATAAATTTAACATTTATTGATTCTTCAACAGTTTTTGATGATTTATTGAAAACACGATAAGCACGACTATTTAGAGAATATCCTAAGAAAATAACTTTTTTAGATCTTTCATCAAACTTACTAAGTTGAGAGGATTCTTTTTCACAAAACATTTAGATCCAAAGACATGAAAATATGAAACGTTAGGTTTCTTACCTCGAAACATCTCATAAGCAGTCTTTGATGTCATGGGTTGAATGAAAACTCTATTGATGATATAGCAAGTTATAGAAACTGCTTCTGCCCAAAAATACTTAGCAATGCCACTTTCATTTAACATAGATCTAGTCATCTCTTGTAAAGTTCTATTTCTGCGTTCCACTACTCCATTTTGTTGAGGAGTGTATGGAGCTGAGAAATTGTGAGATATACCATGTTCTTCACAAAATTAAAAAACTTGTATTTTGGAATTTTGTTCCATGATCAGTTCGAAGACTAATTATGGAAACTCCCTTTTCATTTGTATTTGTTTTGCAAATTTTTGAAAAGAATCAAAGGTATCTCTTTTGTGTCGTGAGAATAAAACCCAAGTGTATCTTGAAAAATCATCAACAATAACAAGTCCAACCCATGCTTAAGACTCTAGTAGGTCCAAAAAGATCAAGATGCAATAATTTAAGTAGTCTCTTAGTTGAGATTACATTTTTACTTTTATGAGATACAGAAACCATTTTATTCTTTAAGTAAGTAACACATTTCACATCTTGTTTAATATTTATTTTAGGTAATCCTTTAATAATATCCTTTTTAGATAATTTTTCTAAATGATTAAAATTAACGTGTCCTACTTGTTTATGCCAAGCAAAAACATGATCATTCAAAGAAATTAAACAACAATTATTATCGATTTCAACTGGTTTTATGAGATAGATATTTCTTTTCCTAATTCCTTCAAATAATCTTTCATCATTTTCATTAAAAGCATAACACTTGTCTTGATCAAATATCATTTATATCCTTTATCACATAACTGACTATACTAAGTAGATTATGTTTCAAGCCTTGCACAAGATATACATTTTCAATGAGAAAAGTAGGCATACCAATCGTTCCAGTGGCAATTATTTTCCCTCTACTATCATTTCCAAACTTTACATATCCTTTTTCTTCCCAAGTTATGCTATTGAACAATGAAGCATCTCCAGTCATATGTCTAGAACATCCACTATCCAAATACCATGTTCCTCTTGTTTTAGCTTCATGTTTTTGTATAAATAAAAAGAATTAAGTCCTTTTAGGAACCTAAGCGAATTTAAGCCCTTCAAAAGATAAGCTCATTTGATTTCTTTGATTTACTTGTTGACTACTGAGCTTATTTCTTTTATAATAGCAAAATTTCTCAATGTGACCAAATTTATTACAGAAGAAACATACATAAGAATTAACATTCCTATACCTGTCATTTACTTGTTTCTTGAAATTTTGGTTTGTATAACTTTTGTTATACCTTCTAGTATTGCTTCTGTAGTACCCATTGTGTGGATACCTCTTGTCAGAATAACTTCTGTAAAAGTCTCTGTATTTCTTCCTTTAACATTATTTGTATTGAAATGTACTTTTTGTTGTTGGATTCATCACTTAAGACTTGTTTAGCCTTAACAAAAACTGTATTTTGATTCGATTTTGAACTCGAACCATGCTCATATCCTAATCCATGTTTTTCATTTGAAACTCTTTGTGAAGAAATTAATATGGTCAATTTCTTGTCACTTTCATCAAATTTCTTAAAGGTAGTTTTCAATGAATTGGATAGATCATTAATCTTTACCTTCATGTCACTTGTTTCTACTTTAAGTAGATGATTTTCTTTTCTTAATTTTTCAATACTCACATGTATGGATTCATTTTCTTGTTTTAGGATATCATTTTCATCAGCAAGCAAAGCATTTATTTGTTTTAATGCTTCTTTTTCATTCTTTAAGAGCTTTTATTTCATTTTCATACTTAGCCAATTTTGTATCAACCCTTTTTAGTGCCTTATAACTTACTCATTTCTACTAGCATGTCAGTATCTTCATTAGATTCAAGTGTACCTCAGAACTAGCCATTAGACAAAAATTTGCCTCATCCTCTTCTTCTTCTTAATCTTCTGAATTTGTTTCTGTGTCCTCTAAATCACTCCACGTTGCTAGCATTGCACGACTTTTCTTTTTATAATTTTCCATTTTCTTGATCAGTGTTCGACATTCATATTGATGTGTCCTAGCTTTTTGCATTCATAACATTGAATTTCCTTTTCTCTTTCTTCTTGTAAGCTTTTCCTGCATCATTATGCTTGTATTAAGTACTTTTTTTGAAAACACTAAATTCTACCTCTTTGCTTCTTGAGCAGCCTGTTGAGTCTATGTGCTAGAAGATTGATGTCCTCTTCTTTCTCATCGTCTCTATCATCTGTTTCAGTTTCATTTGCTTTATTTCTGACTTTAAAAGCAATTCCTTTTGGGGCTGTCTTCTCCTCTTTACGTGGGTTTTTTATGGAGACTCATATGCCATGAGCTTTTCTCTCAATTGACCGAGAGTTAGCTTGTTTAGGCTTGAGCTTCTTCTATAGCTGTTTTCTTTGCATCCCAAGATGGTGGCAATATCTTCACATTTTCCTCATAAGATTAGGATTTGGAAGTTTCTTTCAAAGTGATGCAAGCTCATTTGTAATAGCTGTAAACCATTAAAAGCATCTTTGTCATCTTCATTATTTAAACTTAAAAAAATTTATACTGTTGAATTAAAGCATTTATCTTGGTTCCTTGATGGTATCAGCCCCTTTATATGTTTTGGATAGGATATCCCAAATCTCCTTGCATTTGCACACGATGATATCAAATAGAAAATCTGATGGGGCAATAGTAGTCAAAAAACAATTTTTTTTTTGTTTTTCTTCTCAATAATCTTCTTTTCGGAATTTACAAGGCAAATTTCCATTCAAGGGGATCCTTGTCCCCCAAATGAAATGACCTCCTGAATCATAATCATTTCTTTAATAAATTTTTCCCTGCCATCTTCCAATAGAAAGTTTGAACCATTGAATAAAGGGGCTCGATTTAATTTCAACATTATTTTTTAAACCCTTTTGGATCACTCAAAATAAATGATCCTCTCTGATACCAATTTTGGCCCAATTAGATTAATCAAGAGGGGGGGAATTGATTTAAACACTTAAAATTTCAATTTTTTTCAAATTTTTCTAAAGTCTCTTACTAACGAAATACTAGCAACAAAAATAAAAATAATAATGTCAAAAAGTAAAATGAAGAAAAAAAAAATCTCGGAGATTTATAGAGGTTTTTTCCTCGAGCGTTAGTCCTCTCTTCTAACTCCACGCCAAGGTTCCGATTGTCTTTATCGGTTGTGTTTCACTAATCAATAAAATTGGAATATCAAAATAAACCTCTTTAAAGGGGAAGTCTCACTGTAGTCTCTCTAGCTTCTTCACTAACTAATCACTCAAACTACAGTGATGAAACAACTCCAAATTTCCCTTTTACAGAAAGGAATTACAAAACAAGAGGGAATACAATTTCCTTTTCAAAAGGATCACATGGGGATGAAAAAAATTTTTGCGCCTAAGATATTTGACTTTGAACTTTCGTGTGCTTGATCTAAAAAAGTTATCATTTCTTCGCTGAACATCCCTTTTTTAGTAGAAGACAAATGGTTACTTTTTTGGAGAATATCTTGTAAGTTCATGGATTTCCAGGGACAACCTTAAATTTATTTTTGAAATTTTGATTTCAAAAATAAGTTAACTTGTTGTAAAAAATCTCATTCCAGAATTTGATGAGGATAAATTTGGAAAAATCATTTGGCCGAGATCTTCTTAGAATATTTTTTGGGATCAATTTGTTGAAGTTTCCCTCCATTGTGGAACCTTATCTTGATATCCCATATGTTGAACCATACTTCATGTAACAACCATATTTCTTATCTTTACTTTGTAACGCGGGATCCCCCAAAATATAGCACAAATTCTAGATTTTAAATCTTGATAAAATTTGAAAATCTTTATGATCCATTTTATAAAAATAAAATTTTTTGAATAAAATTTTGAAAAAATTTTATGAAAAATAAAAAAAACCCCATGATGTAAAATCCAACTTTAGTAAAACACTCAAATATATTACCCAAATAATTTGACAGTGGACTAGGCCTTGAAATTTATTAAAATATCGAACAAAAATTAGAACGAAATCTAAAAAAAAAAAATCGTGATAGGCAGGGAAAGGTTCTGAAAGAGCTTCTGAAGCAAACCTGTCAACTTCCCCCCCGTTGAAAAAGGTTTTGAAAAAGTTTTTGAAAGGTTAACAGGGGAAACTAGGGATATTTTACACAACTTCTAAAATACCTTCTGATAGAACAAAACATTTTGTTAACCCCTTTTGGGGGTTTCTAAAAAATTTTTCTGTTCTTTGTTAAATTTTAAAAAAATTCACTTACATCTTCTGAAACAACTTCTACAAGCTCAAACATATGTTCACATTTTTCCCTTTTGTTGACATAAAAACCAAAATTTAGAAAATTTAACATAACTTAAACTATTCTCAAATCCAAAACCAAAAAATTCTAATAACTTTCTTTCTTATTTCCTATTATTCTTCATCCATATTAAAATAATGTTCTTTTCCAAAACCTTACAAAGTCCCCCCAAATTTTCCCATCTCATTGTATTTTATGTGTTCATCGTTCTTACCTACAATTTAAAAAAAAAAATAAAGGGGGGATAGCCTAAGCCATAGGTAAGTACCACACTACATATATATCCCACACAATAACAATACCACATGCATGTATGCAATGGTAGTATATAATTCATAAATTTGTTTATCTTCCTTAATCAAAATACAACATAAGATATCATCCCCCAAGTCACATAAATATTTATAATATATAGTCCTAAGGGGGAATTGCCAAGGGGCCCCTGCTTAACTCTAATCACCTCAAATTATTTTATTACACGGGTCCACAGGGACAATGCACATATTGATCATCAAAGGGGCTCCCAGGGATTTGCTACTGTAGGCCCCTACTGAGCTAAGCAAAGCAATAACACATTAAACCTAACATTTAATTAAGTTCATTAAAAATCATTAATCACTAACAATTATAAAAACTACCTAGCAACCATAACTAGGAAAACAAGGTAAATGCAACTTGAAAGAATGTTCTTACTAAGTCCCTTATGTCTTTAGGGAAACGTGCAAACCTGTTTAATTATAAAGAACACACTTATTCTATTCTAAAGTAACTAGGTTTACTAAAGGATTAATATTTCTAATTATATATTCCCCTTTCCCCCATTTTGGGTTTCACTTAATGCGTGATTTAAATTTAAGTATACTAAAATTGAATCAATTAAGAAGTGTCCCGGGTAATACGATCATGTGAGGCTATGTAGAGGAACATGGGGTAGACATGGTCATGCTAAAGGCCATGTACCTTTCACATAAAATGCTAATTTAACAGCCCCAAGTCATGGTTGTGTATTCGAGTTTTGTGTGCTTATTTGATTTGGATTGTGGTCGAAATCCCTTTAATTCATTTGATCTTTGCTTGTTCCAACACGTCTCTTGTTCCGATCTCTATTAATATACCACAATCAATTTTTACATATATGTCTATCATTCGAATAAAGCTTTTTTTAATGATTAGAAACCTTACCTATTGACTTTTGGATTAGTCTCATGGTTCTCCTGTAAGTCGTATGAAGATCTTTGTAAGGTCTCTCTCTTAGGTTTCTATTTGTAGTTGCACAAATAAAGCAAAAGAGGTAACCCTAGGTTAATCAGGCTTATATGCCTTAGCTAAGAAAAGATTTAATTGCCCTATCATTTTATCTTATTTATTTCATTAGCCTTAGTCATGTATTTTATAATTATTTAATAATTATAATTAAGTTTATTTTATATATATATTTTTTTTTTTTTTGAACTAGTGTATACATTCTCCCCTCTTATAAAAACTTTCATCTTCGAAAGTTACTAGGAATGGAAAGAGTTTTGGATACTTTTTTTCTCATTTCTTTTTCTAATTCCCAAATTGCTTCCCATTCCTTTGATTCATCCACTATAGTTTAACATAGGGAATTATTCTTCTTCTTAATACTTACTTCTTCATGTCAATATTCTTACAAGTCTCTTGATGGATGATAAGTCTGGCTATACATTCAAAGGTTTCAAAACTACTACTTGGTCTAGGTTTGGTACAAATTTTCTTAACATAGACACATGAAACACATCATGTACCCCAACCAGACTTGGTGGTAGAAGCCAACCTCTAAGCAACTGTAATTCTTTCCAAAATCTCAAATGGACCTACATATCTTGGATTTAACTTCCCTTGTAGGCCAAATCTGATCACTCTTTTAGTTGGAGATATCTTTAACAAAACCTTATCCCTCACCTGAAATTCTAAAGGCATTACCTTTTATCTGCATAACTCTTATGGCGACTCTAAGTGATAGAATTCACTACCTTATCACTTTAGCCTTGTCTACTGCTTCTTGCACTATCTCTAGCCCCATTATTTGTCTTTCTCCCACTTTATCCCCTTGTAAGGGAGATTTGCACTTCTGCCATACAGTACCTCATATAGAGCCATTTAAACTATAGCCTAGTAGTTGTTGTTATATGTGAATTCCATTAAAGGTATGATCACTCCAATTAACCCCATGGTCTAGTGCACAAGCTTGCAATAAGTCTTGCAGAATTTGAATGGTTCTCTCAAACTACCCATCTATCTAAGGGTGAAAAGCAATACTAAATTATGTTTAGTACCCAAAGCCTAGTTTTAGACTTTCAGAATCTACTCACAAATGGGATCCTTGTCAGATGTGATAGTGGCTAGTACCCATTTAATGTAACAATCTCTTTTGTACAGTTGTGCAAGCTTCTATAATCTATAGTCTAACCTTAGTTGATAGGAAATGGGTAGAATTGGCCCAAATCTGTCTACAATTACCCATATTGCATTATATTTCTCCTTAGTTCTTAGGAGGGTTGTCATAAAATTTGTAGTTACATGTTCCCCCCTTCCTTTCGGGTTAGGAAGTGTTGTAACTCACCAGCTAATCTTTGGCGCTCAATCTTAATTTGTTGAAGGTTAGACATCTAGATGCAAATTTAACTATCTCCCACTTCATATTTTTCCACCAATAACAACTTTTTAAAGCCCTTGTACATTTCGGTGCTCTCAATATGTACTTTTATTTTGGAGTAAGGGGCTTCTTTCATAATCCCCGTCCTTAATTGCATGTCATCCTGAACACACCATCTCGTGCCATATTTAACTATCCCTTTAGCATCCACAGAAATTCTATGGCTTCACCTTGTTCTATTTTGCTTTAAATCTTTTGAATTCTAGGTTTCTTAATCACACAAATTAAAAAACCTTTTTAACTTAACTCTTCCTTACAATCAATTAGGCAAGCATAAACCCATCGAGTTTAGTAGTAAAGAGTTCAAGCACAGATATTGTTCCCTTAAGGATCTATGAGTACTAATACTGACTATAAACCCACTATCCAACAACATAATTTCGAGTGAATTCGATTAAAATTAAATCACTTAAAAAAGAAACGTAATACTTAAACTAAACACATAATTAAATTTAGAAATTAATAAAAAAGAAAACCCCCTCCCCTTACGCTCTAATTTATATGCTTCACCCTAAAGGTTTTAAATAACAAATGAAAATTTATCTCTGAAGCGGACTACTAATACAAAATCAATGTTTCTCCCAAAAATCTTTAAATTTCCTAACCAATTTTCATTAAAAAAGATTCCTCTTTCATTAACGTTAAAAAAATTTGTTTAACCCTTAGGCCCTCAATTAGCAAATAAAACAATTCCCCAAAATAGGGAAAAAACCATGCTTTTTATCCTAGATTGCATACAAGTCTCTTTATACATATATTTTCATTCCAAAAGAGTTTTTCCAATCAATTTAGAAAATCAATGTAAATTCATTTTGGCCAAATTTTATATCACAAAAATGATAAACAATATGAAAAAATTTTCAAGAAAATTACCCTTCATAAATTTGCACAATCAACCCAATTATATATAAAGGGTTTCAAAAGGGTTTAGGTATAAATAAACTAAACACATGGTTTTAAAAATTAAAAATCAATGGCATAAAAAGACCAGGAAAAAAACCCTTTAAAGGGTAGAGTGAATTGTTTTTTCTTGACTGTGTTCTCCTCCCTGGTTTCAATTCGTACTCTTCTTTTTTTCCCTTTCCTTTTTTTTGTTTTTTATTCGTTATTCCCTTATGGATCTCGTTCTTAAAGTCTTATTTTACTTTGGGAAAACTGCCCTAGGGTTTTTAAATGAAGCCAAAGGAAAAAATCCCCTTAAAAAAAACAAGGCACCTATTTATGTTCGTAAAAAATAGGTTCGACATGGGGTCAGGGGTTGTGCCAAGACTCTACTTCAAAAAATTATTTTCACTGCCCAGTTCACATGGGGTCCAGCACGACCCGGGTTAGGGGAAAGGGTGAAAAAAATTTAAAATTTTTTTCGCACACGGTTCTACAGGGTTGTGCTGAAGGTTGTCTGAATTTTAAAATCAATTTTCTTCATTTTTCGACAAATTTTACCTCCCTTTTCTCAATCATCTTTAAACCTTTTTTTTATCTCCTGAACCTGAAATTAAAATTTAATCATTAATACCTTTTCTTCACAAATCATTGAATCCATATAAAATTATAACTAATAAACAGAATTAAAGGGGTCCTAACACTTATCAGATCCCCAAATTTGCGGGTTTTAAATTTAAATAAAAGATACTTAGTTGAATACTAAGTGTGGCCAACTTTTTCCCCACTTCTTAGTCACAATCTCCAATTAAACTATATGTCTTCTAATATTTGTCTCAAAAGTGATTAGTGCTGCAATTTCATCTGCTTTTTCCCAAATTTTAGTCTTGAAAACCACATTTCTTTTTTGGAGTGATAAAAATCTTTACGTCAAAACATTCATTAACTCAACTACCCCCTTTTGTATCTATTAAAGCCCTTTATGAAAAGGGGTATTTAAAGCTTTTTGTGGTTGTGAAGGTTTTGCATTTTCAATAGAATAACCTCCTAATTTCGGCAAAATTTAAAGTCGCTAGCCCTGGGTCATGGGGGGGGTAATTCCTCTTAAAAGGTTTTGTTGGGAGGGGCATAGTCCTGACTCTCCCTTTTTTCATAAGCCACACCCTAAGCCTTGAGTTAGACATCACTAAAAACTTTGAATTCCCTTTACTTTGTTAGGTTAACACAAAAAGCTGTCACCAATTTTCATTTAGTGTTGTGAAGCTGTTTTCACTTCATCACTCTATATAAATTTGCCCTTTGTCAATTGTGTTTCCGGGGTTCTAAACGAGAAAATCTTCAAAAGTATTTAATAACCAGCTAGCCCCAGGAAACTTTCACCTCTACATGTTATTAGTCCCCTTTGGGTGTCACTTTCTACCTTTACCCTTTTCAGGGTCATTGATATGCCCTCTTTATTTACCATGCCCTAAGAAGTATACCTGTTATAGCCAAAAACCCCGTTTGCTAAACTTGCATCAACTTTTTTTCCCTTTTAATCTTTCTAATACTATTTTTTAGATGTTTGAGTTCTTCTTTTCGCTTGGAATAGATAGAAAATCTCCTGAAAACACCACAAATTAACTGCAAAACTTTAACACCTATCGTTAGACCCATGAAAGGTATTGGATATTTGTTAATCCAAAAGACATCATTGAAATTCGTAAACCCATACCGATCCTAAAAGGGGTCTTTGTATGTCCTCTTTCCTTTATCCTTAATTGTGGTACCCGACTTAAGTCAAATTTTTGGGGAAACCAACTCCTCTCCCTTAATTGGTCAAATAATCATCAATTCTAGGGAAAGGGTTTTTTATTCTTATTGTGACCCAGTTCAACACCCTGAATCTATACATAGCCTCATGCCCAATATTTTTTCTAAAAAAAAATACGGAGCACCCCATGTGAGACATGGCCTAAAAAACCTATTTCTTAAAACCTTGAAGTTGGGTCTTCAGTCAAACATTTAGGGGTGCCATTTTAAAGGGTTTCTTTAAATTGGTGCTTTCCCTTTATCCCAATAAATGTAAAACTTTAACTTTTTTACTAGCAGAAAGTTTAGTAGATTTTCTAGAAAAAATCTACAAACCTTTCACTATATGCATTCTTCTAATTTCATGGATTGTCTTACCCCCTGAAAATGCCAAAATTCCCTTTTAGCCTAACTCGTATGTAGAAAGGTTGCAGGTCTCTATGTTTTAACTTAATAAAATTTTTTTCTTCATTGGGAAAAAATAAAAAAAAACCACAATTTGTGACATCTATAGGGGCATAGTGTTTAGATACCCCAATTCACCTTGAGTTCTTCAAATTAAATCACTTCTAATAAAAATAACTTTAGGGCTTTTCGATTGTATCACAATCTCACTTCTTAAAATTTTGACTAATTTTTCCTTCCACCCCAAAAAGGAAATATTCAAAACCATAGCATTCTGAACAAGAAAATTTTAAACCTACTACATCAAAAAATAGTGAATGTAGGATTGTGGGGCCCCTTTTATCAAATAATCTAGTGGTTTTGAGTTAAAAATTATGCTTGAAATAATCTTGATTTAGCATAATGTTTTTGCTATTGTAAATGCAAATACTGACCAACTGCACACCTATGTTAGTCTAGAATTTTGAAGTCTACCCAATGGTCCTTTAGGGGGGTCTCACGGCTACGTGTTTGGAATTTTTTGGGGTTTAGTTGCGGTTATGGGGACCCCACATTCAAATGACTTGTCCCCCTTTGATATAAATAAGCAAAAGGTTTGAGGGATAGATCTTTAAATGAGTTCCTGTTGGGATTCCTGCCTTACCTAAGAAACATCCCCCTTTAGGTAATTGCATTTTTGTATCTTTTGGGTCCCAAACAAGGGACATCTCTTTTTTAAACCCGCTTGAGGGGGTGGGGGTAGGGCTAGAGGTGTTGGCCTTTTAAAGGGGTTTAGGTGTGTAACCCACAGGTCTGGTTTGTACACTGTTGGTCTTTCCTTTGTTTATGTTGGTTACATAAGGTAAGTTTTCCCAAAGCATTTCCAATATACAATATTGTTTTCTATTTTCCCTCCTCCCTTACCCAAGATTTCCCCTTTGTCAACAACCTCTACATAAGTGGTTAGTTGAAAGCCCCCACTTCACACTGGGGGTTAGGATTATTTAAAAGCCAAAATCCCTTTATCTAGAGTATGAAATTGTGCTTTATTGTGAATTTTTAGTGATTTGTTGAAGAAAAGGGGCTTAAGGGAAAGATTTTTAATTCAGGACATCTAAGTAATTTTTGGGGCTAAGGGGAAGGAGTTTTGAAGAGAGGCAAATTTAGAAAATTGGATACATTACATGTGAAGAAAAAAATTCTGGAAAAGTACACAACAAGATACCGCCCCGCACTTTTGCGTTTTACTTGTGTATTTGATGTGCTCAAAAAACCCTTTTAAACACAAACAAATTTATCAAAAAAAACAAGTCTTAAGCAATCACAAACCGGTCCCCTAAGGAGACATTCACTGAAACCTTTGGGGATTTAGAGGAAAATGTTTACAAAAGATGTAATTATAAACTCTATTTGTAACATTCACCCCGTGACCACAATAAGGATTGAAAATCACGTGGGAAACAGATCAAAGAAAAACTTTAAAAACCCTAAATCCACTTCCCCCCCTTTAAAACCCAAAAATTTTTGCCAATCACTAAAATGATATAGAATTCAATGCTCAAGGAACAATCAAAATTACAAGATTGATTTCTACAAAAAAATAAACCCCAAATATTTCTAAGAAAAATTCAAATCTACCCTAGATATGACCACTAGAGAAGAAAAGAACAAACAACAAAGATGGGAAATTTATTGACTCACAAATTTCCCCCTTCGTCGCACTCCCCCAATTTAAATTCTTGGTTGACATTGATAAGATTTTTAACAAGGAATAAAATTAATTCTACCGGAAAGGTACCAATTCTGCAAAATATGGCCTTCAAACCTCTTCTAAGAAGTATTTATATTTGCACCCTAGGGTTAGAAAGTTTTAAAAATTACAATTTCCCATTTTAAAGGTGGCTATCTAATAAAAATTACAAGGAAAATAAAAGTGCCCCAAAAATATTACAACAAAATGTCATGCAAATGAAAAATAAAAAAAGAAATTGGCTTCAAATCCCGTCTTCTATGGGATCCATTGGCCAAACTCTCGCGTTCAGGCGGTTCAGGGAAAACCCACAAGCTGAGCCCGAGGGAGTTTTCCTTGCCCTAAAAAAATATATAAGTTGCTTTGGGAAAAAAATACAAGAAAAATAAAAAAGGTTAAAAAAATTTAATTTCGGGGTCGTTTTGCTCAAATGGGCCCCATCCCCAAAAATTCGAATTTTTTTATTTCTTGCCCTAACGTAGGCTTTTTGGTTTTTTGTTTCCTATCATCTCCTCGGGCCTCAAAAAGATTTGTACCAAATCGGTAGATCCAAGCAGTAGAGATTTGTTTTCTCCTAGCAATCCATCTGAAGAAGATCTCTGCAGACCCAATATCTAAAACATGGGTGGTGATTGTTTTTCTCCCTCTTTTCCGGGATTTTCTCTCTGCAAAACTAAAAACCCCATTATCCCTAGGTGTCCCTATCTCAACCCATTTCACTGAATTTTTTCCTCTTTTTCAAATCATCTGTATGTCGCTGTCCTCATGTTTCTAAGGGTTTGGGCCCAACTCTCATTCCCCTTTTGGCCTGAGGTGAACCAAAACGTTTTGAACATTGGGGCCCTCTAATGAAAACTCAATCTATCCTCAAATATCCAATGTTTACTAAACTGTCGTGAACCTCTATATCCAAGGAAAACATAACTCTGAACGTTTGGTTCCCGGGTATTGCTCTATAACCTGGAATGAATAGGATTCTTTGTCTTTCCATTTTTCAGGTTAAACTTTTAAAACCTCATCAAGTGTACTATTCCTAAAGCTAAAACTACACAAGTTTCTCAACTTAAACTAATAAAAACGGCCAGGGTTTGTTAGGATTTTCAACTGATCCACATCTGATCCAGTGTCTAAAACCCTATACTACTCCACTGTTTTACCCCCCTGCCATGTCTGGAGACGCATAAAACCATGCCTGTAGGTTCCGGGTACAAACCTCTTTTTCAAACTCGTTTCATGTCCTCCAATGTGTATTGGGCCCTCCCCCCCTTTGCCACTGATCACCATATTTTTCCACCAAAAAGCGCATCCCCGGGGAACTCTACACTATGAATGTACCCGGGGCATCATAAAATCTCTAAACTCAAAAAAAACCCTCAATTTGGTTTCCATCTAGGTAATCATTGGGGGAACCCCTACCATCAATGAAGGATCTGTATTTCACATTCTATCCTCGATATTAAAAATTTCCCTGCCGGGTAGGGTTTAACCTAAAAATTTATCATCTCTTCTCCCCTAAGAGCAGAAACTCCTTTACTTTTCTCCCAAATTTCCGAAAACGCCCCTTCTCTTTAGACTTTCTAGGAGCTATTCTAGGGGGGCCTAAAGGGTTTTACCATAGGTTTTTTGGGGGCAATGTCATCCTAAAATCCTTGTTGCTAATGTAGCAACAATTGTGGAAAGGGCCCCTTAGTTTTTCATCGAGTTTTTCCCTTGTATTTCGACGACCTGCTCCACCCACTCGGCTTTTGGCCCTTGAAAAATACCCCCATTCAACATCTTTGACATGTTTGGGGATGCGTTTATTTGAAGTACAAATGTAACTCAAATTTTTTGTAACACACCCCTTCACTTCACCAGTAAAAAAAACCTTTTGGATAATAACACACACACTTGTACCCTAGGTGCAAAAGTCCCAAATGCAAAAAAAATACTTCTTACCTTCAAGAAGTAAAGATTAAAGCACAAATAAAACTTCCAAGTAGTTAAGAATTGAATTCAACTAAGCAAGTGTTTAAGAAATAATACCAATACTTTCACACTTAAATGCTTATTTTGAATTTTTAAACTTCCTACTTAATTTTCCTTTTTGCAAAAGTTTTACACCACAAGACTTAATGTGCAACCTTACACACACCACCCCAAAATTTACACCACCAACACACCCACTCCTACACGGTGCAACCGACCTCAACACTACTATACGTTTAACTTTTTTTTTTTTTTTTAAAAACTTTTTACACACCACACAAACACACAATCACGAGCACTCCTTCACCACAACACCAATTACCCTTGCAACACCTTCTCCACATACTCATTATCCCACACATACACCCCCTTTACATCACGGTGCAACACACTACACTTTTAGTATACAAAAAAATGGAACAACAAAAATTTCTTCCCTTTTCCCACAAAGATATCAACACAAAAAATATTTTCCCCAAAGTGTCCCCAAATTAAAAAATAGGCAGCAACTCCATTTTAATTTCAACCCCCTCACTAATTCAAGCCTTTCCCCAATTTGGGAAGTATGAATTTCAAATTCAAATAACACCATTAACCCCACAACTTAATAGAAAGTATTGAATTCAAATGTTCCTTAAACCCCAACTCAATGCAAATCGTAAAAAGTACTTTCCCCAATTTTAAAAAACCCCAATGATCAAAACAACAAACCCCCCAAAACCCCCCTCACACCACAAGTGTCCCGCAAGGAAAGGAAGTTTCAAGTTCAAAATTGTTGAATTTAACAACACTTTTTTCTTCTTTTTTCCAGAAATAATTTTCACAAAAAAGCACAAAAAACCTTCCCAAACCCAAATCCCAAAAAGCACAAATCAAAAATTTCCAAACAAGGTAATTTTTGCAACTCATAAACTACAACAACACAATTGCGGGTTCAAATTGATTTAACCCCAATTGAAAATGATAATTCATGAACCAAAACCAAAAAATTAATCCCTTCTCCAAAATTGTGCCTGTACCAAAAAAATGATGTGCTCAAAAAAAACTTTTAAAAAACAACAATTGACTCAAATAAAAAAAGTTTTCAAGTCAACCAAAAACAGTCCACAGGAGACAATTCACGTGAACACCTTAAATTTAGATGGAAAATGTTGACAAATGATTAATTATAACCTATTTGTAAAATTTACCAAGTGACCAAAATAAAGGGTTGAAAATCAGGGAAATCAGATCAAAGAAAGCAAAAAACCTGAAATCCCTTCCCCCCTTTTAATCCCAAATTTACGCCAAACACTAAAATGATATATTAATTCAAGTGCTCAAGGAACAATAAAATTACAAGATTGATTATCCACGAAAAATAACCACAATATTTAAAGAAAGTTCAAACTACCCGAGATTACTCACTAGAGAGAAATGAACAACAACAAGATGGAAAAAGATAGACTCAAATTCCCTTCGTCGCCTGCCCAATTCAAATCTTGGGTTAAATTGATAAATTTTGAACTAAGGAAAAACCCAATTCCCCACGGAAAGGTACTCAATTCTGCAAAAAAGGCCTCTTCAAAACCCCCTTCTAAAAAGTTTTATACTTGCTACTCCCAGGGTTAGAAAGTTCAAAATTACAAGTTTGCCACTTTCAAGGTGGGTTTTAAATGAAAATTACAAGGAAATAAAAGTTCCCAAAAAGATTAAAACTAAATAGTCCATCAAAAAAAAATATATAAAAAAAATTGGTCTCAAAATGCCGGGCTTCAAGGACCATTGGCCTATCTCGTCGGTTCGGCGGTTCAGGGTAACCCACAATGAGTCTGGGGAGTTTGTCATTGCCCTTAAAATATGTATGGCCGTTGGAAAAAACCCGTACAAGAATAAAAGAAAAAGGAAAATTTTTAAATAATTCTGGAGTCGATCTGTCAAAATGGGCCCTCAACACCAAAATTCAATTCCCTTTTGTTCTTGCCCTAAGATAGTCTTGTCGGATTTTGTTTCCCTTTGTAACGAAACGGTTTTTGGAAAGTACAAAGCAAAATACACCCCATGTACTTTGTTTTGTATCTAAGTTTTTCTCTGTTATGACGTTTTTAAATACCGACCAAAACACTCCCATGTACTTGGTCGTGTTTTATTCACATAAGGGGCATTGGGAAACAAATGAAATACACGAACGGAACATACTTGTGTTTGGTTGGGATATATCCAATCGGGGGCATGTAAAATGACCTTCTTCGCCCCAGAGAAAAAGTTACGAATTCTCATTTTTTCTCACTCTCATAAAAGTAAAAGGGAAAAAAATTTTTCGATTTTCCCAAAGGGGGATTTAAGCCCACGAAGAAAAAAGGTTTTACCTTTAAGGGTTTGAAAAGATTTTGTCTATTTCTAGAATTGTGTTTTCGTAAAATTTTTGGAGGGAACCCAGATCTAGATTTTATTTGAAAATTCTCTTTTTTGTGATAAAAAATTTTGGTTTTTTAATGCAAAATTTTTGACTTTCTTATATTAATTGCATGCCTTCAAATTTTCTTAGATTCATAATCCGGAATATGAATTTAAAGTGTGAATCAATTAGTTAATTGAGAAATTGCCCTATATTAATCAAACAATTTAAAGAATTTGATTGTTCTTCTAAGAAGGGAAAAAAGACTCTTCTGTTTACATCATTATTTAATGGAAAATTATGGCTTTATGCAATTCTGGGGTTTCTATTAACTAAGGAGAATCCCATTTTAAAAACCTAGGATTAAAGGGTTTAAAATACTTGAGAAAGTATTAACTTGACTAGAGAAATTTGATAGTAAAGAAAACATTATGACAATCTTCAAAAACAATGAATTACATGATGGAAAAAGGGTAAAAAGATCTAGGTTTTCTTTTGTTAATTGATAAAACTTCAGAAACCCCCCTTGTTTTTGGTTGTTTGTTTTTTAGATTAAGTAATAAGTTTTGAACAACATTATTTGAGACTTAAAAATAAAACGGGTTTTACTAGTATTGGTGTATCTCTGAGGGGCGACCTTATCTACTTCTATATTACACTACAATAGGGCACTTGCCTATTTCTTCGTAGAGGATTTAAAACAAGAAATTCAATTTTTTAAAACTCAATTTGGGAACGACACATCTTCTCACAAACCTCTTACTCTTGGGCTCTCAAAACTTATTAATTCTGGTAAGAATTGGATTAAGGGTTTAACTCCACTTATAGTTTTTTACAATTTTATTGCCCCTTAACAAATTTTTATTCAGCTTTCTGTTTTTTCTTTTATCTACTGGGAAAATATTTGTCATAAATGTTCCTTTAATCTTTGCCACTAAATAGGAGCTCCTTCAATCTGTACAACTAGTCCACCAATCAATAGCGTCCCTTTTTAACATAAATTAGCAAATTTCACATTCCTATCTTCCAACACACCATAAAGTCTTCAAATTGTCTTCGCTATCTCTTAATCCATTGCTCAGCCCTCCATTGGATCATCAACCTAAGGATGAATTCCTTAGTTTGCCTAACAAACTTGTCTAATCCACACACTCTTCTACAAGCTAGGTCTCATGGCCCGTTGTTGCTACTGTGCTAACATTCTTTCTAGAGCATTGACAGTCTCTAATAGTTGAGCAGTTGTGACATTTTTCTTGATTTGGGTCTCCCTGCTAAGGTGGTCATGGAGGATACCTTTCCTTTGGGCTTCTTCACCCTGTTTAACATTAGATGACCTTAACTGATATTTTTCCTGGGAGGCATTCTGTTTGAAAATCGAGAGAACAAAATGGTTCTAAAAGTTAGAGTTAGTAAGGGAGTTAGTGATAGTATACATCTGTGTTAAATTATGTCTACAAATATATACACATATATTCAAATAAAATAAAAGTTAAAGAAAGTACAATTGTATAAAATAATTAAAATACAATAAAATACAATCAACAATCGTCCCACAATTTATCTACTCTCTTTTTCTCTTATTGTTCTACAGATTTTCATACTTAGTTCATCTAAAGATCTCAACTTGCTTATTACTAATTGAAATCTATACTTATTAATCATCACTTAATTCTAAAATCATCAAACCCAATCCCATTAATCATAGCCTAAGTTTAAGGGTCATCAAAGCTAATCTCTTTTGATTATAACCTAAGCACTAAGGATCATCAACCTTAAGTTCTAATACCACTTAAACTATAACGCCCTAAAACTTTGAACATCACAGCCTGCCATGTATCACTAGTACATAGTAAAAAAGTTACGACTCTAAATCTCCATATAACTTAAACCTATTCATCTCCATTTTAAAATCATACTATATTACTTAAATAAAAGAAATAACACTTTTAGTGAGCCACCCCAATCATCATTAAACATCCATTGTAATAATTCTTAACATAATTATAAACTAGTACTATTCCATATTTTCAAATCCACAACTTAAAGTTTTAATAATAGTTCTTCCTTAGTTTCCTATTATTGTTCATGCACATAGTAATAATGTTCTCTTATATACCCATCTACATAATGTCCCACCAAAATTTTCCCTTCTCATTGTAGTTTATGTATTCATCATTCTCACCTGCAAAATAAAAATAATGAAGGGGGATGAGCCTAAGCTTTGTGCACAAGTACCACATCGACAAATGCATGCCACATAATAACAATATCACATGCATATATGTAAAATTAGTATACAACACATTAGTTCAACATTTTTTTTATTTTTCTTCCTTAATTAACATACAATATAGGGGTACTCATGACCTTGAGTTACATAAAATAATTTTCACATATATAGTCCAATGGAAATTGCCACTGTGGGCCCTATTTAACCCTAATCTACTTCATATCATTCCCCTTACATGCTCGACTAGGGACAATGCGGCATACTGATCACGAGGTACCTCTTAGGGATCTGCCATTGTGTCGTTAGGCCAAGCCAAACACAAGTAACATACAAATTAAACTTCAACATTCAATTGAGTTCATTAAAAATCATTAATCACTTACAATTATTAAACAACTACCTTGTAACCACAACCCGGCAAAACAAAGGTAAACAAATACCTAAAAAATGTCTTACTATAGTCCCTCACATCTCAAAAGGAAAGGGTGTAAAACTATTCAATCATAAAAAAAACTATACGTAGTTCTATTCTGCAAGTAATCTACATTTACTAATAAATTTAGGTACATTCTAATTATATATTTTCACTTTCTCAATTTTTGGGTTATACTTAACGCGTAATTTAAAATTGAATCGATTAAGAAGTGTTTTTGGGCAATACGGTTGTGTGAGAGGCCATGTAGAGGAACGTGAGCTAGAACATGGTCATGCTAAACCGTGTATCTTCTAAAATGCTAATTTAGCAGTTAAGTACATGTCTTATCTGGTTTGTACCTTCAATTTTTAATTTCGACACACCCAATACATGGGCATGTCCTTCATCTGTATACCTACGTACACTCTCGCTTTCAACATAGGCAAGACACGACATATATCTGATTTTGTACACCTTATTCATCACGAGCCCTTATTACTTTTTCTCCAAATTTGTTCCAAGTCTAATTTCTATGATTCTAAGCCTAATTGATTATTGTACTTACTAATTCTAATGTAAATTAAAGTCTTGTGCACAGACTTGATTCGGTTTTTGGTCAGAATTCTTCCCAAATTCATTAATCCTATGCTTGTTCCAACACATCCCTTGTTTCGATTTCTATAAAAATATTTCAATCAATTTGTACACATATATCTATCATCAAAATAAAGCCTTTTTTATGATTAGAAACCTTACTTGTTGGCTTTTGGATTAGTTTTATGGTTCTGTTTTAAGTTTTCCTACAGATCCTTGTAAGGTCTCTCTCTTAGGTTTCTATTTGCAGTTTTATAAATGAGGAAAAGAGGTAACCCTTAGTTAATCAGGGTTTTAAACCTTAGCTAGGAAAAAAACTTAATTGCCCCCAACATTTATCTTATTTATTTCATTGACCTTAGTCAAATTTTATTTTTTAATTATTTAATAATTATAATTAAGTGTATTTATATGTATATTTTTTATGGTTTTAAATTGTATATTACATCATCTCTATTCATTTTACTTATCAATTCATAACGAATTGTGCGTAATATCAATTAAACTTTTGAACCTTAGTTCAAATTAGTTATTGTTCATCATATCCAATCATTTAATTCCCTCATACCCCTTTAATTCTAGTTCTTACTATTTGAATTCAAAGAACCTATAAAAATCATAAAACCTAAAAAATAGAAAATTTTTTTTTTTTTTAATCAATTCTTTGTTATGTTTTGTAACATAACTTGAATATGGATTTTATTTGTATATTTGTACCAAATGAAGGTACAACAAGGGCATGATTGTAGTGGTTTACTTGACCTAAAGGCGTGGCATTTTTTGGGTAAGTTTTAAGTTTCATCAATATTCTTCTTTAAGATTTGTGGAATTAGTGCTATCAAAATTAGGTTTAACTATTTTGTGGTTTTATTAGTGGTTGTGAATTGAGGATGTGATTGTGACTAGTGAGTAGAGTGTGTTGAGGTAGTAAAATTTATAGTTTCTTTTTTTTAAATTTGGAAAAGAAAAGAAAAAATTATATTTTGACTTTTGGCATGAGTCATGAGTTAGTAAAGGATTTGATGAGGAGTTTGTCTATTTATGAAGGTGTTGAAATTCAATTTAGAGGATAATCCTTCAAATTTGAGATGAACGAGTAGAGTTTATTTCAAAATTAAATTTCTTATTAATATCGTAATTTGTGTTACCATTATAACCATGGAGTTATGCTAACATTATGGCTAAGGGTATCATCGACAAGTTGAAGTTACCAACTACAACTCATCCACATCCATGTCATATTTAATGGGTAGAAAAGTGGGGAATTTGTTCATATTATTGAATAGGTAAGGGGTTCCAACTTTGATTCTCAACAGATACCCCTAATGAGGTTTTTTTGCAATGTGGTAGCTACTGTTATTTTTCATTTGGTATTTGGAAAAACCTTGAGTATGTAATAAAAAGGTATCTTATAAGAATGTTAATACTCATATTGTTTTATGAGAGATTGTAAGGATAGCACTGAGGCTTATGAGCTTAAATGATGTAAAGACAACAAGATTAAAAATTAATCCTCTTGAAAAGAAATTGCCTAAGATGGAGACTGACGTAGGGGGTCTTGACATATTTGTTGATGTGATCTCATTATAATTGACTCCTAAAGCTAGCGGTGGCTACAAGTGTTTATATTTTCACCTAATACCTTTATTTTTGATTTATCGTGATCCGTTGTTGGGATTACGTGTTATGTTAGGTGTTGCAATTCCATTGTACTTATTAGACTGTAATGGGATGTTTAAAAGAGTTTAAGAGTTTTATGTTGACTACTTGTGCTAGATGTTATTTTCCCTACACTTGGTATAGTGTTAAGGAAGAAATATTTACAACACCTTGAGGCTTTATGGATAATTTTGGGAGATTAATTTTTATGGGTTATTGTGGGCTTTAACGTTCTATCTTGTGGGGTGGGGGGGGGTTGCTTTTTCAAGATGATAGGGGCTTATTAAAAAATTTATTATGCTATTACATGGATTCAGTGTTCAACATAATCATGTGGGGGCTTAATTGATAGAATACCTGATGACCGGAAGGAGGACTACTAGAGTAGGGAAAGATTATTGCTAAGGTTTAAGATGTGTAGCATGAAAAAAATTACATTGATTTTCTTAGGTTCAAGTACTTTTGGGCTATTGAGCTAGTTGATTTCAAGGTGTAAATGTTGAGTTGTATCTTATAATGAATGTTGTGACTTATATTGAGAGCAAAGCTAGGCCTAGAGACTATTAAACAGATTATACTTTTTCAACTTCCTTTTTACATACTTATCTTTGATCTAAGCGAACATACTTCAAGATTCGAGGGAAAATGAAGGGAATCAAACCCCCGGATCCGCAGTGGGGAAATCAATTTGAACAAATGAGCCCAGACATCCACATATTGTTTTATTTATCTAATAATAATTTGTCTTTGCATTTTAACAGGTAAATTTATCGGTTTTACACGATGACGAGTAAAATTCACTAAGGATCAATTGTGGGTCATTCATGGACTTACATCGATCAAAAGAACCGATCCAACAATTGTTCCATAGAAGTGAAGAGTCGGCCACTTATGATGGGTTTACTTGTAATTTTTCTTTTGGGTTTAAAACTGGTCACTTGTTGCTTTTTACTTGTAATTTTGTTTTGTTAAATTTACCCTATTTAGAGGAAAGTATAAATACTTGCAAAGTAGGGTTAGAAGGGGGCTTTTTGAACATTATACACTTGACTTTTGCCGTGGGAGCCCTCTCTTCACGCCTTTTACTCTTATCAATTTCACTTGTAAATTGTGGCGAGTTGGCTTGGGAATTCTTGTGAGTCATATCAAGATTTCTAAGTTGCATCTAATTATTGCTAATGAGTAATATCTAGTTATAATTGGTTGATTTTTTTTATGTGTTCCTTTCACGCAAAATTAGGGTTCTTGTATTGCTAGGGTTACAAGCCATTGTAAGGATTGGAATTGCATTTTTCCTTATAATTGATTGGTATTGGAATTCCCTTATAGTACTTCCAATTGGTTCATCCATTTGACATTATTAATCTTTGAATTCACGCCAATTTAGGGATTTTGTCTTCATTTTGTTCACAACCTATTTTAATTGGACTAGAGTCAATTGTATGTGTGTTCTTGTTAATTGGTGTTGAGATCCCTTGAGTAAATCATAATTTTTGGTATTAAAGCAAAGGTTTTGAGAAGGGGATTGCGTGATTTTCAATTTGGGAATTAGGGTTCTTAATCTTCCATTTCTTAATTCAGTTATTTAAAGTGAAATTGAAGGAATTATATGTAATTGTATTGTGATATACCTTATTGTTGCGGAATTGGAAGTGGAAATGTCAGAATTGATCCTTGTATTCTTCATCTTATCATAAGTTTCTTATTTGAGGAAGAAAGGGAAGTGCATTGTCTTGAGGATTTCGGAATTAGAACACATTTTCATTTCTAAATTTGCTTTCAATGCATGGGGGATTTGGAAACAATTTTGAAATTCAAAAAACAATCATTAAGTTGAAGGAGTTATTGTGTATTGATCATCATAATACACTTTGACTAGTTTGAATTATTTACTTACCATCTGGGGAAGTATCTTTAATTGTTTCCATTTTGTTTAGTTTCCGTGATTGGAAGTGGAGTGTGAAGTGTGTGTACTGCACCATGAGTGAGGAGTGTATGTGTGTGGCATAGTGACTGTGTTGTGGTTTGAAGATTGTTGCACCGTGGGTGAGGTGTGTGTGTATGTGTGGTGTAGAAGTGTGTGAATTGTGGTTTGAAGGGTGTTGCACCATGAGTGTGTGTGTGTAATATGGAGTAAGTTTGTGTTGAAGTGTGAAGTGAGTGTGTGTTGAATTGTGAATTGTGTATGAAGCCGTGAGTTTGTGTATACCGTAGAGTGATTATTGTGTATTGCATCCGACGTGAAGTATATTGTAGTTGTCTTGAATTGTTTGTGTTTCAACAAATCAATTCATCAACTATGTCGAATGATAGTGTTACTGGGGGAATTAGCAATGAGGCTAATAGTCAAGTTGGTGGCGGTCAGGTCATCGAATTGCAGGTGGAAGAACATTGGAGGAGCAGTTGCAGGATCTCACCACCATTATTGCTACATTAGCAACAAGGACTGATCAAATGATGATGCCACAATGATGTGCTTAAAAGGGCCAAAGCACATACAATCAACAAATAGTAGCAATTCTAATCAACAACCTGATGTGCCTAAATCCAAGAATAAGCACTTACAAAACCAAATTGAAAGACAATCAAACAATGTCAATCAAACTAGTCTCAATCTCTTAAATAATGGCGTCAATTTCCAATGTTTATAACCAATGTTCTTCAATTAGGATTTTTTCAATCTTAAATCCAAATATGATATAGCTCTGATACAAAAAGATATGTGCCTAATTCCACTAAGAAGCACAATGAAAAGACTTAAGAAAAACAATCTCAAGTCAAGGCAAAAACCGGATCCACAAGGCCAAATCACGTGAACCTTAATGAAGATATGATGAAATCCAAATGTCCAATGACATAATTATAATACCACAATGATAATAACTTCTAACAACACTCTAATCACATATAATCCACGCAAATAAACCAAAAATTCAAAAGAAAACCTTAATTATAAGAACTCCTTTCTAATAGAGAAGAACACGTTTTCTAATGGATTCTTTACTGAAGATTCGAATCAATTGCAAAGTACCTTAAGTAACTCAAGATTCGAGTACAATTAGAAGCAAATCTATCCAAGAACTATCTCAGTCCAACCCTAGATATACACACTAGAGAAGAAAAGAAATCACAAAAAAATGAAATTGATAACTCACAATTTCAAGATGTTGCACTCGCCACAATTTCAACTCTTGGGATTTAAATTGATAAGAGTTTGGAACCAAGGTAAAGAACCCTAATTCTCACGTGAAATGGTTTT